>PQWD01007550.1:41247-98798 GCA_019425675.1 Leucinodes orbonalis
AATAAAAAAGTGAAATCAATGGGTGTTTTCACTTACTTTCTTACATATCAATCAATTCGGCGCAGTACAATAATAAACAGTCAGCTCTCCAGTGCCATTTTTTTGAACACTGCCATGCCCTTGAACACTGACTATCCTAGTAGAAAAGACGTGCTCCAAGATGGAGCAAGCTTGACCAGAAAAAGCCTATTCACGCGTATTTGGAATGCCACAGGGTTGTATGTGTCCGGTAACACAGCTATCTATCTATTGGTCTCTTTGTGAACGTAAGCAATACTACGTCTAATCATTACACTCTTATCAAGCTAATCAACAATAATAAGCTAGTATTGTGAATACATTACGTACAAACAAATAAATTGCTTTTTACTAAGTATTTTTTTTATGTTTTAAAGTGACCGAGACTATCAGTTCGCTATGTTGATGGTAGTTAATTATGAAATATTCAATTGCAGTACAAATTGCATATGTAAATACCTATCCTTGATAAGAATTAAATCAAAAGTTGAAAGAAATTTTACTGCTTCAAAATCACACGAAAATACTTGACGAAGTTTTCTAGAAATGTAACTAACTACTGCAGTATATCCATTAAGGTACCACTAAGTCGTAAACATCCGCGAGGCACGCGGAAGTAACGAGTCCGCCAAAATGCACGCCAAATGCGACTCCGGCACGCGATATCGAGTCGTGATGTATTCGACTATCGAATAGATCACTATCGAATTCCGCACGCCAGTTTACAACTCGTCTCGTGCACTGCGACCCGGTGTCACGATTAAATACCATATGGTAGAAAGATGTTGGAGTTACCGGCGCAAATAACAATTAATTTTGAAGTTTTATTTACTTATTGTTTTCTAAAGATCGAAACGCAAATTATATTAACTTAGTTGTAGAAGTTCAATACTTAGGCCCGTATTGAGAACGAGACTCAACGTAGATCTTTTTTTGAATTCAGTTAGTAAACGATAGCGCTATATACGATAAATAGCAGCATCCCTTTCTAACTTTATTTAGGTAATGATCAATCCTTGAGTGTCGTTCTAGAATACGGGCCTTAGTCGTCTAGGGATAATATTCACATAGTATCCCTGCAAGAGGAATGTTATGTACTTGTGTGTTTCGGAAACACAAGCTCGTTTAGGATGACGGGCGCAGAACTTCGTCGATGGAAGCTAATTGCTTAACTGGAATTATTGGCTTTCTTCCATAATGCACCGGTCATGGGTCAGGGTATATACTACTGCGCTTATACAGATGAGCGACTCGATAGTCCCCTTTACCTCACATTTAGCCTATGGCCTTCACAGCTTTATTGCGCTTTTTATTTAGGACGCTATGTTTTCTTTCCGCCCCTGCTCGTGGGGCCTGCAAGTTTGGTTGTACCCAGTACCCTGCAAGTTAGGTTAAAGTGGCAAATCAGAAATTGGTCACACCCTTTACGTTGACTATGGTCCCGCAAGCAGACTGGGGTTATACCTACCTTTTTTTCATGCCAAATCCATAGGATGTTATAATCTAAACTAAGTACAATCTACGAGTATAATACAATATAATGTTATCTAAGTACAAACTCAGAAACGAATTTTCAAGAATGAACCAAGAAATGCTTTAAAAACTTCGGATGTGGTCAGATCTAGAACACTATTTTTATTAAAAGATCTAAGCAAATTAGATGCAGTGTTTTCTAAAATTAAAATCCAGAAGCCAACCCAAGAATTGTTGTGCAATAAATAATTGAAGTCATAACAATGGCGCCGTTAAAATGTTATAAAATGAGATTAAAATCGATGAATTATAGAAAGGCAATTACTAAAATTGTTCTATATTAATACGATTAATTGCTGGAAAGTATTAATAAATTCACATGCCATGGGCGAAACAATTAAAACGTTAACATGTTAATGTTTTCGATTTTAGAAATATAAATCAAAACACTTAAGGCAACAAAGGTATTTCCAAACTTGATTTATTAACAGACTTAAGAAATAACTCGTTCAATTCCTCAGTTACGCGACCAGTTTAATTTGACCTACACGTGTTTGTGTACCGCCTTCGGCGTAGTAGATGAGAGGGGTCTTTTCAAATGGTGCAACATGTGCTGAGATGAGAACGCCTGATAACAAATTGCCTAATTATTATTACAACAATAGATATGTTAACGTGTTGCACCCATGCTTCCTTTCGTCAGAAACTAAATTAGTTTTTTGGAGAAACATCTAGATCGCATACGATAATTGTTCCTTAAACAGTGCTTTTATATTAATGCGATATTTCTCCATCATTCAGCAGCAGTTTCATTGATGCGATTGGTTTAATATTAAATGAGTCATAACATGACCACAGTGTACAGAATACCTGGACCAAAAACTGTAAATTGTCTTCCAAACATTTATCTACCTTAAGCTTTAATGATTTTTAAAATTAAATTACAGGAAAGTCAGCTTGTGCTGCCACAGTAGCGAAACTAAAAAAAAACTTCGCTGCTTTTTAACATACCCACATTGGGAAGATAATATAGGTAGTTAACTTAGACCATACGATCACTGTAAGTCCTAGGTCTCTCATATTTTGCAGCAGATCTATATAGTTATTTGTAGCATAATATAGTTGGACATTATTGGCTTGGTATGTAGATCTTTCGCCACCCTTTCGTTGAATTACGTGGACGCTAGTCGGGCAGCGCGGGCGCAATAGTAGGGCTGCCATATAAAAAGAAAAGGTTTATTTGTATGATTAATACATATAATATTGTCGATGTTTTTTATATTTATTCGTACATACTGTGACAATTTAAGTAGATAGAAAGAAGAAAAAGTTACAGGCTAGCTTATTATGTGAGATATTGAAAAACACTAAACCGCTTGGCAATTTGATAATATTTTAACAAATATCTACTATTCATGAATTCAAATTTATCATCATAATACAAACTCTTTTTATTTATGTCTATTTTAAAAAGAGAAGTGTCAGTATTAGTTTATAAATGATTAACTAGGTATATATATAATATATTAGTAAATCATTTATATATAGTTGGTTCATTATTACATAGATACTGAAATGTAACTATGATCTTGCTTGGAAATGACTGGCGTTCTATAAATGACAGTATCATATCTAATTTCACATATAAACAATAGGCGTCGTGAATATATAACTGTATTGATCGTGTTTATTAATTCACATACACAATTTGAAAATAATTTGTATGGCACACGGCACCGCGTGAAATCGAAAGTATTCCGTGAACTACTTACCGCATTGCAGCGCTTGCGCAATAGTACTTATACAAAAGCTGGTGCATTACTGACCTATCTTTTGGATTTGCTTTAGTAAAATCTTTGTAAAAAATTAAAATAAATACATTCAAATTCAATAACAAATCTACTAAATAAATTATCGGTAATATAATACATTTAATTTATTTCAAGTAGTTAAGTTCGTACATAGTAATTTATATCATAAAATAATTTCATTCATTACATAAATATGAACCCTCCCAATTGAACACGATGTATTCGTAAATGATGAGTAAGGTTTTTGGAAAACATATAATGATAAAAAGCTACGTTAAATGATGTCAGCAAAACTTATTAACACAGTTTTTCCGCTCGAGGACATATCGCGGAAAGGAAAAAATGAAACATCTTTTGTTTGCGGGAATAGTTACCACGTGAGTCATTAACTATCTGGGCAAACTCAAAAATGAACAATAATACTTATGGTACAATTCGATTTTTTTTATTAATATTTCTTTTATGGCTAAAAGCCATCAATACGCTAAGAATAATATGTTTCATTTATATCTTACTGCTATGTTTACTCGTGTGAAAATAAATTCTCTGTGAGTGCAAAGACGGTGGCAACCCTATGTGGGCAGTCGGTGCAAATCGAAAGTGTTCCGCGGCCCACTTGGTGTTTCGGCGCTTGCGCAACAGCTGCACCAGTGCACTCAAGTAGCCGTTTCACGTCAAACACTAGTATTAATTAAATATTTGGAAAAACACCTGTTAAACGTTATTGTAATACCGCTATTACCTAATGGACATTGTTATTTTAAATTATTGACGTGAATGCGAGTTGATTAGCAGTTACTGTCTTGTTTAGAAATTGTGCTACAAATCTATTTTTTTTTATTATTTGGAAATGTAGTTGATAGATCAGTTGGTAAATTCATAGAAATGTAAAATGTCGTTTACTGATAATTGAAAAGTTTAAATTTATAGGTTGTTGTTTTTGTTTTTATAAATATTAGTATATGACTATTATTATATCATCATCATCAGCTAATTATATGTCCCCACCGAGGGGCACGAGCCTACGCGTAAAGGGTAAGGGTGTATTGGCCTAAGTCGTCCACGCGGGCCCAGTGCGGATTGGCCGACCATAGATTATACAGATATATTAAAATAAGAACGTGATAAAGGATTATTAGAAATTTATTAAAATAAGAAATTAATAGAAGTTATTAAGTTAATGCACATTATGAAATCTATATACCACCATCTATATATTTTGCAAACTAAAACCATCATCAGTTTACAAAATAGGTGACTCCATTACCTTACACAACATGTCAATCAAATTCGATCTGTTTTACCTTTGCTGAAGCCCTAAGGCTTTTGACATTAAGGCTGTGTAATATCAATGCGATATGGTACAGGCACCGTTTCGTTAGACATGATATCGAAACTAATATGTAATCACAGCACAAAGAATGCTAGAGGTAGTCTATAATAGGACCAATCACGATTGTATCACAAGTCTAGTCCGTTCAGCGTTGGTCTAGATCGCTGGGTGACACTTGGGTCGTGGGTTGAATCCCGCTTAGCCCGTATTGTGAAAATCATTTACGTGATTTTTCCAAGTTTAGTTAACTTAAGGTCCCGTTTCCTTCTATTTTCTATGTTTTGTCCGTAAGCAGACTATTACGTCACCAGCGGGACGAGTGGGACGATCCACAATATACAATAAATAAATACAATTGTATTTTAATTTGCCGTCACTGCACGGTTCTCTGAACTAAACTCCCTCAAACTTAAAGATTGGACCCTAATCTTGAACGTTGCGCCATCGTGTGTTTCCATGTCTCGTTTTAAGTGAGGCGGAATGCACTTTAGTTAGGTTGTGTTTTGGCCTCTGTCTTTTGGGCATAAGCACAAATTTTATGGAGTCGTAACATGCATCTTTTGGGACTAACACTAAAGCTACCGGCTAGAAGACATCCTACTAAACAAAACACAAAGCTCTGGTTAACCGCCAACAAGCACTAAGCCAGCATAGGTATTTTATATTCATATGACTTCTATACCGTATTTGGCCAACAGTAAAATAAATAGAGCTGTATCTCGACCGTGAAGTCTTTAGAGCTGGCTTCCTAAATAGATACTTAGAATGGCAAACACAACGCTTGACTACTATGTACAGCATAAGTAAACGAGATCAAAAGGTGCCGCACGTCAGTGGCTACAATTGGTTTCCCACCGGGGATTTGGAAGTCCTTACAAAATATATGTAAGTTGTAAACTTGTGTTCAGAAAATTCATAAATTAAAAAAATGTTATTATTAAACAGGTCCTCTCTCTCTCTCTTCAACTTATCGCAGTCCGTTGCTGGACATAAATCTCCCCCATTCTGTGCCAGCTATCCCAGTTCTCCTTTCTTCTCATCCGGCCTCCACCAGCGACCTTTTCATAGGGCCTGAGGGCGTCCCATGTTTTGCTTGCCAAGAGAATTACGTAACTAATTAATGCAGATGGTTGTGATTTATTAGTAATAATTATTATAAGCATCGCAAACTGAATTATTTAGCTCGGGGAGCGTAATATTTATGCACTCGATTAATTTTACAACATGCAATAAGTTGACATACAAAAGACATCAACGCGGTTGTACAACTTATAGACAATGTGAACACTTTGTTATAAAGTTAAATGAGGAAGGTATAGTTGAATTGAGAAATAGAATTCATCGTTACTAAAAAGCTATAATAATGAATAATAATAATAATACTAGAATGTGCAATTTTAAGTGCGATGATAACATCGAATAATCGTGAGATAACTAAAGATACATAGTTTGCCAAATTGGCAGTAGAGCGATCACGTATATTGAAGAAAAGATTTGTTGGAACAGAGTACTTGAGTAGAGACCACATCTTGACAAGCGTAGCGTAGGACGCTCTCATATCTGATGGATCGACGATTTGCAAAAGGTCACTGGGGTAGGCTAGATGAGAAAAGTGGAGGACCGAGATATTAGACACAAGATGGGGGAGACCTATGTTTGTTCAACAGTAGACTGGTCCAACGCTACGCTTGCCAAGACGCGGTCTCCACTCAAGAACTCGTCTACTTCAACGACCATCGGTTCTGGGACATACGTGACTAGCCCACTGCCACTTCAACTTGCTGATCCGGCGAGCTATGTCGGTAACTTTAGTTCTCTTGTGGATAATATCATTTCTAATTTTATCTTTGTCACAAGGTAGATAAGGGATAAATTACTCCATATCATCACTAATAGCTCATTTAATGTCCCACCGAGGGGTACCAGACTACCCGTAAAGGGTGTACAGGCCTAAGACCGACTTCACGCACACCTTTGAATCACTTCACAGGCGTGCGCTGATTTCCTCATGAATGTTGAGTGTGCATGTAAAAGGCTTGCATATATGAACCTTATTTGAAAGTAAATACAAACGTTGATTATGTTTAGCTGTAAGCACACATTTATTAATAAATAAAGGTTTTCCTTCACATTAAGAGCGTAAGATAAACCAAAATATTATGATTTCAAAAATTTCGAATAAACATTGGCACGAGTGGGATTTTAACCCACTCCCTCCAGATCGGAAGGCAACAGTCTACACCAATGAGCCACAAATAAGTTCATAATATAATAATAATTGTATAACTACCTAAAACCTCATTTGGTTGTCGATAATATCAAATCGTGCTTATCTAACACAACTTAATACTAACATCCAATCATTCATGTCTCACTTTAATGATTCATCATCAAATCATCGCACTTTCTTACTAGTTCGTACCCATTTAAATTGGCATCAATCCGTTCATTAATCAAATGAAATTTGTTTTCACTGCGTATGTATCAACACGACTTTTGGTTTGAGTCGGTGTCGAAATATGAGATATGTACGTAGATATAAAAGTTGACAGCGGTCAGTACGCGGAATGGTTTTATATATTTAAATTGATGTTATATAATCATGTTGTACTTGAACAGATGGACAGATTAAAAATATAAAAATCAGAAGACGTTATTTAATAAAATAAAAAAGCCTTGTAATCTGCTTAAAAATATAGCTTTTTTTTCTACACAAAAAACAATACTTTGCTTAAAGTTAAACAGTTAGATACCTAAAATGACACCTCTTGTACATGTAACCTTGGTGAGTTGCGAACCAGAAACAGAAATTCGTGATGACGCCGCGATTTCTATAGGTTTAAATGATAATCTGATAATAAATGATAGTTAATGAGCTAAAATAGTAAAATAGTAGATCACTCCAAATAGACATGTCTCGACTGCGCGGGAATCGAAATCGAAATCGGGAGCTGGCAAATGTGGTGTAGGAGCTAGTTTCTCCATTATAACACCATATCTGTCAATATTATATAATATGGATCACAAATAACGATAGTTATTAGCTGTCAATAGCGTATCGATAGCCTCGCCCGGGCCTTGAACCGATCAACTATCGACACAAAACTAGCCCACTCTCCGGTCAGTAACAATACGAACTAACGACCGGACTGACCCTGCCTTCAATATGATAGCATCACGGAAAGTAGTATATAACCACATAATTATAACGTGTTTACATAGCTTGAAACCGACCGTAGGGCTGTTCCAGAAATTCAAGGTGAACAGAACTTGGTAAAATATCCGCTTTAATAGTTACATGTTTACCCGTTGTTTAGTAACCATATTACAAGTAGGATTATGGTGTTTTGTAAGTGGCGGAGATATTTTCTCGATAAATGTTGAAGGACTTATCTGTAGGTGAAAAAGTGAGGTTTGATATAGCTAAATGGTGAGAAAAGCTTTTTTTTTTTTTTACATTAAATAGGCCAGCGTTTGACTACGCCTTGTCTGGTGTTAAACATCGACGATGTCTAGGATGAAACACGCTGACCTAGAAGAAACCTATTTACTCTCGACTTGAAGACCCCCAAATTGTACACCTCGGGAAAAACATAAGCTGGCAACGAATTCCAAAGTTTCGCAGTGCGAATAATAAATGTGGATTCAAAGCGCTTAGTACGACACTTCGGCATCTCTACTATAAATGGATGTCGCTTCACCGTCTGCCTGGTTGATCGATGAAAGAAAGGAGGACTCGGGCGCGGACAATATCATGCAATATTTGTGCACACTCCCCGAAGTGCAACCTATAGAAGCACGACAAAGAGGCAACCCGCCGCCGGTGGCTCAGACCTTGCAACCGATACTTGGGTAAAGAGCTGTTACCTATTAACCTCTCGGCTCGTCTCTGAATGGTATTAAAAGTTTCCAGTTGGTATTTAGCTGAGCCATCCCAAAGGTGAGAACAATACTCCATGCAAGGTCTTACTTGTGCCTTGTACAAAGCAAGGAGCTGTTCTGGAGTGAAGTATTTCCTCACCTTAGAGAGGACACCAAGCTTTTTCGAGGCCAACTGGGCTTTAGACTCGATAAAAGATCCAAAATTAAGAGACGCCGAGAGAGTAGTGCCCAAGAGCTCAAGGCTATCCGAAATTGGCACCGATAGACCACGGAAAGAAGGTGTGAGGTCAAAAGGTGTTCGCTTTGTGGAGAAAAGACACGCTTGAGTTTTTGAGGCATTAAACGCGACCAAATTAGCATCACCCCAATTAGAAACAGACCTAAGAGATGAGTTCAAACGCTCAACCATAGCCTCCCGCAGCGCCTGCACTTCAAACCCACTGGTACGCGCATTGGACGTGTAACTCTCTACAACTGTGCTGTCATCTGCATACCCAAGGATACCGGGTATCAACAGATCGTTAATATGCAGCAGAAAGAGCGTTGCAGAGAGCACTGACCCCTGAGGAACACCTGCATTCAGAGACAACTGATCAGACGAGCAACCATCAATGACCACCTGAAGAGATCTATCTCTCAGAAAGTCTGCAATCCACGCACACAACCCAGTGGGCAATCCATAAGCAGGAAGCTTGCTAATCAGACCGTCATGCCAAACCCTGTCAAAAGCTTTTGAAATATCCAACGAAACGGCAAGTGCTTCGCCATGCCTTTCCATTGCTTCGCTCCAGATGTACGTGGCGTACGCAAGAAGATCACCAGTAGACCGACTGCGACGAAACCCAAACTGTTGATCACTTAAGAGATCATTCGCTTCAAGGTACGCCAGAAGTCTACGATTCAGAACCCTCTCCATACTTTTACAAAGTAAAGACGTGATTGAGATGGGCCTGTAATTAGCAGGATCAGCACGACTACCTCTTTTAGGCACAGGTTGCACGTTCGCAAGCTTCCAGGATTTCGGCACAACACCAGTGTCAAGAGAAAGCCGGAAGAGGCGTGTCAGCACGGGAGACAGTTCAGGCGCACAAACCTTCAAAACAATTGCAGGTATACCATTAGGACCGCTTGCTTTATTATTAACGTCCAGACCACAAGCTGTATGTGTTTAGAGGATTTTGTAAATTCTGATTGGTTGATTGGATGGTAAAGGATATTTTTCAATAATAAGAGGATCTCATTATACTCGATCAAGATTTAGTGTAAATTGGAAAATAGCAAAAGTCTTACTGACTTCTTTTCAATGACTCCAAGGTCAAAATAATAGTGCTACAATGGTTATTTCCCTGTAGTGAGTGCTTCCACGGAATCCCTGACATTTCGCTGGCTTCCGTAACGCCGGTATGCGTTCACTTAAGAAAACAATGTGCAATGCATGCATTGAATGCTTTGTTTTAAATCGTTTATTAGGAACGTATATAACAGAAGCAATGTACGCAAAACTTTATTTGAGTTGGAAAAATAAATGTGTTTATTTAAAGTGATCTGGCATGTCACAGTATAATAGTAGCGAAATGACAGGGACCTTTTGAATTTGTAGTGACGGATAAAAGTAGGTACTTTACTGAAGTCACGATTTTGTAGTATATATTAACGAATAATATTTTACGTAGAAGTAAAATAGTAATAATAGAAACACCTCCACGCTAAGATACTTTTTTAAGGTGGAAAAATATTACCTTTAAATTTCACGATGGTTTTTTGTTAAACCCCGCTGAGGAAATGCATCCTACCGTAGAAGGAACGAGGTTTTCACCAGAGTTTCATTCTTAAAAGGCCGAAGTGATGACCTTCATACTCATGAAAGGGATCCAGAACAGTTAGACTATAATAATAAGTAATAATTCGCGGTATGGATTTAACTAAACCTTAACATGTCTTATAATAAACACAATATAAGAATGCAAATCTTCTCATTTACAGCTTAACAATACCTAGGATTACTGCAAAAATATATTGATGACCTAAGATATTCAATATTTATCTTCTCATGACTCATTATAATTATCTCTATCTCTGCAAATCTTCAAAACTAATAATATTCTCAAAACACATTTTTATCATATAAATGTCATTATGACAAAACATATAACATACAAGCTGTTCCTTATAATAATATCTAATAATTATATGATGTTAACTCGTTATATGAGATCTATTAGTAGGTGGCTACTTATGTCGCCTTATAAAACATCTTGATCTTTGATAGAGACTAGAATGTACTTAGTTCTTAACTAGTGAAAAAATGTTGTATAAGTATTACTACTTCTTTCATTACCAGCTTATTAACCTTTTTCTTAAATAATGATAATTATAGTAAATTCTATATATAAAATTTTCAAACAATTATACAATATTCCATAATGCAAAAAGACGAAATTCTTTGAGCAATTTAGAAAATAAGTTTCTTCTGATCCTGTCGTCAATTGAAGCATCTCCCGAAGTCGTCTAACAATAAATTTTCGATTGCGTCTCAAGTCGCCGCAGTTTATTTATTTATTATTTATTATGGACAACCAACAAATCTTACACTAATTTAATCTATAATACAATAATTAAAGTAAGATATAACATGCCAAGTGCAGATTCAATTACAGGTTGCCACGACATGCAATTGTGTTTAGTGTGAAAATAAACTTACTTGTTTATAAGTTATGACTCTAGATTAAAAAAAACCATTAATCTTTAAGTTTAACTAACAGTGTCTTTATAAGTTGACTGGTTAGACCTGAAAATATCTATGTGTATGGACCTTTGAAGCACATTATACTGTCGCTGCAACCTGTTTATGACTGAGTGGTGACCTAGATTGCTTTTAGACCCTTTGACTTTAAATATTACGTATTTACCCTGTCTAGCATTTTAAAAGGTAATTAAAAGAAAGTTGACTCAAAAGCATAGGGCTATCCAGTCCCCCTCTAGAAATTAAAAACATATGGTCAACACAGTCTCTGTTTGCCAAACTTAGCATTTTAAACCAGAAAGACGTTCGGCATACGAGGGCAAGCGTTTCGCTAGACCAGCTTGAAACATACATGCCACAAAAACCTCTTTTGAACACGTTCCAAGTGTTTGGAGTGGATATCATAGTGGGGAGACCAGACTGGGCTACTGTATTCTAAAATAGAGCGTACATGCGTATTAAAGAGTAAAATTTTGGTTTTTAGGCGTAGCTCTTTACAGTTTCGGACGACAAATCCCAGCATTTTGAAGCCTTTTCGCACTATATTATCTATGTGCACATTAAAACGCAGTCCTTTATCTAATGTTACACCTAGATCGCGAATGAGCTCAACCTCTTTTAGGCATTTGCCATTCATTCGGTAAACAGGGGATTCGTTAGATTTTTTTCTAGAAAACCGTATGAATTGGCACTTGTCAATATGAGATCCATCAAATTATCTTTGACCCAAGTCGATATGTTATCAATATCCTTTTGGAGAAGTGCAACATCATCAGTCGAATGGATTACTTTGCTGATTTTTAAGTCATCTGCGAAAAGGTAGGCATTGGAGTGCTCTAGAACATTTACTATGTCATTTATATAGATAATAAACAATATAGGGCCAAGATGTGAACCCTGGGGCACGCCTGAAAGAACGGGGAATGGGTCCGATGAATAACCTGCCAGAACTACACTAGCCGATCGATCCGATAAGTATGAAGAAAACCAGTCAACCAATCCTCCGCCAAGCCCATAAGCCGAAAGCTTCTGAAGTAATATGCAATGGTCGACCCTATCAAAAGCCTTGCTGAAGTCCATGTAAATTGTGTCAACTGTGTGATTACTGTCAACGGACTGGCTGACATCAGACACGAATTCAGCGAGGTTCAAAGTAGCCGACCGATTACTCATAAATCCAAACTGTCGGGATGTAATAAGATGCTTAATGTGCCAACATATAAGGGACAAATGAGAGACTCAAAGACTTTGGCTAATATAGGCAATATTTATATTGGTCTATAATTTTTAACCAACTTTTCATCACCAGCCTTAAAAATCGAACTATGAGCGCTTTCTTCCAGATTGTAGGAAATTCACATAAGCGCAATGATTCATTGAAAATCATAGAAAGTGGTTCCGATAAATACCCTGAACAACGAGCCAAAAATACTGAAGGAATCCCATCAGCACCGCATCCCTTTGAGGGATCAAGTTTCATCAATTTTGTTTCGATTTGTCTAGGAGAAAGTGAAATTGAACCAATGCAACCATTAGTTGATACCAATACAGGGGCTTCCACAGGTTTGGTCAGAGCCGTTTGTGCCCTGTAATTAGATCCAAAGCTAGTAGCAAAAAGGTTAGCTATTCCCAAACCAGTATCAGCCTTCTCATCATCCAGGTGCATTACAGAGGGGTAGTTACTACTATTTGATTTTTTTTGCTTAACAAAGGACCAAAAAACTTTTGGGTTTCTTGCTAGCGAGTCCTCAAGATCTGATAAGTATTTTTTATAAGAAATATTCATTAATGTACAGCATCTCTTTTTTAAGCATTCTAGATATAAAATGTCAAGAGGGTTATTATATTTTTTTTACTTTTACATGATATTTATGTTTCTCTCGTAGTAGTTGAATCAAACTGTTCGGGTACCATATAGGGTATTTTCTGTTTTTAGGCTTACAAAGTGGGACATTATCATGTATTACTTGTTTAAGAGTTTTATAAAATCTATCCACCATATCATCTATATTTGAACTGTCACGAAATACTTGGTCCCACGAGATCTCCCCAAGGCTTGAAGTGATTTTCCCATAATCTGCTTTATTAAAGTTATACCTGCATTCACTGTTTGTGTACTTAAGGTTTTTAGCTACTTCCATTTTAATGACAAACTCTATAACTGGATGATAAGGGTCAACTGAGGTTAAGGGGAACGAGCATTCCGTCGGCCTATCCAATTGAAAGTTTGATAAGACTAAATCTAGAATATTATTTTTAGTATTCAGTATGTCATTGTATTGGTTAAGGTTATTCAAACCTATAAAATCGTTTAACATGCTTACGACAGTGCTGCCAGTACACGAACAACAAGGCAAATTATTGCGCCAAACTATTGAGTTCATATTAAAGTCACCTACGATAAGTGTTTTTGTATTAGACTCCATATTTCTGTTGGTGCGATTTATAAACTCAGCCAAAATATGTTTATCTACAGGAGGTGGCAAGTATACAGAACAGTTAAGCGATAAAGCAAAGGGAATTTAATATATTTTTTAAATTTTATAATTATTGCATGGATTCTTAGTTTTACGATATTTATTACAGTTTTGAAATTCTGATTAATTTGTTTATGCTTAAACTTTTACTTTTTGGGAAGTAAATCGGACAAGCATCCACAAAGGTGACTATCATTGTATCCTGCAGACATAAAAGCTTATTTCATTATCATTATCGGCCTACTGCAGGGCACAGACCTTTCCACATATCATAGCCAATAGCCATGTTGAGATTGGGCTGTGACCCACCACGGGCCAATGATAAGTAGGTGGTAATGACTACTATCCTAAAATTGTAGCCTGGACCAACGGCTTACAGTGCCCTCCGAAGCACGGAATTCAAAGTGACGTGAAGTTTTTACTAGGAAACACTTTTCCTTTTCCACGGGGAAACGTCACTACGTTTCCCCGTGGAAAAGGAAAAACGCTGAGTCCACTCGACCACGAAGACAATTCACAAGCTTATTAAGGTATTTTTAAATTTTACTTTACATAATACCAAACTAACGATGTCGCCTTTCAGCACTGTTTTTCCTATTGAGCACACATAATCTAAGATAGAGCTTGCAGATATAGATTTAGGTTCGGTATAAGCAGAAAATCAGTATGGCATTGGCTTCTAGGCTGTTGCTTTCTTCATTGATATCAAAGGAGATAATTGCGAACTGTCCGGCTCGGTTGACCCTGCCCCACCATAGCGGTGTTGGTACGAGCGCGCCGCCCAGCGCTCACTCCCGCGCAAGCGCGCCGAGCTATCGCGCGTGCCGTGTATGATGCAGTGAAGTGAAGTGCAGTGTAAGTGCAACTAACACGATGAGGTCTAACGCAGCGGCGGCTGTCGCTTTCGCAGTCATTACAGGTAAGTGATATGTTTGCGGTCTGTTTTTAAGTTTTGCGGCCGAAACTGGATGATTTTTTGTGTGGTTTTCAATTTTTTTTTATTAGGTTAGCGAATGAGTTTCTGATTGAAACATATGGTAAAAATTGTCTATAAAATATTTTTATGATACTTTATGTTTTCTTAATTTCTGTCTGTGAAAATACTATTGTTAAATACACAATAGTAATTAGCATATTTTTAATGGCAGCTTTTCCTTATTATTTTAAATGGAAACCGCCATGAACTGTCAGCAAATATTATTTATGGTAACTTTATGAGAACATAACACTTATCAAAATACATGAATGAAATAAAAAAAATACATAAAACTGTTATTTTCACACATAAATTACAACATATTAGATTAATTAAAAAATATTCAATTCAAAAATTAAAATATTTATATAAGTAATTTATCTAAAATAATAATCAATTCAAGCTTTCAATTACGATTGAACCAAAAGTTTCAAAAAGCTTAATTATGTTTTTAATTCATGAATACTTTTTTACGAAGATATCACAAAATCTTTAAGATAAACCTTACAAGCACGAAGTTTCATCCACCATATTGTTTTTTTTACCCAAACTATTTTTTATTCATTCAACACTTTGATTAAACAATTGCAGTAATTGAATAAACATGCTGCAATACTTAAAAGGCAATCACATGTTAAAAAAGCGGTGTAGAATTGAATTGCGGCACGCGATTTTTAGCTAATTTTAAGTGATGTAAATATAGATCAAGGTCGTGTAATGAAGGTATAATTTCCTGCCATCATCCTATTATCACGTAACCTAAGTGTCGGTTACAACATGCGTATGCCGCGATGCGTGTGCGCTTTCCAAACGCAAATATACTCTATCATTTTGTGTATAAAACCTTTTATTTATAATATAAAAAATCTTTGACATTTAAAAGTTGTTTTATTAAAGAAAATTCAAAAAGGAATATTTTAAACTTTAATCTACGTAGTTAAATATGTGCAAAGTAATTGTGAAATTGAAACTATTCGCTGTGTACATTTTTGTGTAGGAATTTTAAATATGACACATTGTTTAAAATACTACTTTTACAAAATACGCAATATTTTGGTTTTGAGTATTTAATGCTAATACATATTTTAAAGCTATTGTTTACCGAGTTAATAGATCGCTAAAACTCACTAATCACTTTCGTTGACTCTCATATACGCTCGCGCATATTTCTATTGAGCCATGGGAACTGTTTGAAATAACAATATTCTCATAAGATAAAGTACACCTGTTCATTTCTAGACGATGTCAAATGAGCATTATGCTGTATGTTTATGATTTATTGTATGCTTAAATTAGTGATACGGCACTATAAAAATAAACAATGGCTACGTAGTTTTGATTGCATAAGTGAAAAACCGACGGAAGACAAAAGCGTACTTTGTATAAAATGTTTTTGTAGATATGCATTTAGGCTACTTGTAGCACGTTTTCTCGTTTTAGGTGTGGAACAATGAAATAATATTTTAGTCATTATTTTTCTTGTGGATTGATTAATTGTTGCATTTGTACCCGTAAGTATATGGTATTAGATCAATTATCTTATATACTGGGTAATTGTACAAAAAATTGCAACTCAGATAATCAATTCCCTTTGAGCTTAAACAAGGTCTAAACTATTTGCTATTATATCATTATGTTATCATAATTTACAAATTCAGATAACATAAATTATTGTCGTGCCTTATTAAGGGTTACAGTAGAATTAGATTTAAAGTTCCGTTAAAATATTTTTGTGGTGAAATGGATTTAAACACTCCTGAAAACTGTGAAAATCTGTAATTCAATACTTTAAAATTGAAATCTTATTAATAATTACAGATCGTTGAACCAAAAAGAAACTGTTTATGACCTAACAATTTGATTAATTAGTTCCGTGTTGAGACGTAAAAGTTCTGTAAGTGAACGATTTGTGGCGACAATCTAACATTACTTAATTAGAGTAACATTTAATCGTGACTATTTTATACTTGGCCCAGTTTCTAAAAGTGATGCTTCATTTTTACTGGTATAATGTAGAGTATCACCAAAACTAAGATTTTGATTTTTCATTAAAGAAGATTAAAGAATTATAAAAGAAGGTATTTCTTTAATTTAGTTACGTATATTTTCTTGTATATTATTTGATATTAAAAAACTGCTGCAACAATTTTGAAGCGGATTTAATTTCGTACTAGTATACAATTCGTAATTGGTCTAGAGAACTTTTTAACCTCTAGTCTTAAGAAACTGAAAATTACTTAAAAGGTTACTCGTTTAAGGTATCATAATTCACTGTTGTGCTTTTCTTAGTAGTTGAAATGTTTTTTTATTAAATTATTTTGGGGTTATGTCATTCATATGTGTTTTTTGTAAACCTTATTTGAATAAATGGATTTTGCCTTCGACTTTGAAAAAAAAAACAAGCCAGTAAATTATTTGGCATCGTCTCTTTCTTCCCGTTATTAGGCAACTCAATACAAGAAATACCTCGGGTATTTGGTAGAGAACGCCATTACACTGTAATTAGACTTGTCTTTTTTGCGCAATCTCCGCTTTGTTTGTGCGCACGCGCTGCCGGGTAAATCGCCCGTAACTGTTGGTGAAAATTAATCATGAGTTTTCCTTCTTTTGTTTGTATTTAATTGTACGTAGTTTTGTTAGTGTGCGTATAAGACTACAGAAAAAAGGCATTTTATTGCTTATTAGTTTATTTTATCTTATCTTTGACCAGTATATAAAAAAATAGTGAAATAATATTTCAGTGCCCTTGGTATTGCAAATGTCAATGGTGGCGTTGACATTTATCATCAGATTATCCGTCTGCTCGTTTGTCCCTTAAGCATATAAAAACTCGAAACTCCTGTCGCTTCGCCATCTAAAATTAAACAGTTGGAACAATACTATCTTGTATTAGACGATCTAGTCGACTATGGTATAATGATCCGTAGTGCGTTACCCTCCCTATCAGATCGCAGGTGTACTGTGAAAAATTGCTATACGCTCTTAATGGCTGCCGGTCGCCTTTCTTTGTAAACAAAGATACGAATAGCTGCTTCTAATGATGGAAAATACATTCTAGGGATAGACAGTGTGATAAGACAAGTTTGCGTTTGAAATAGAAAACTTTCAGCACAAATTGAGTTGCAAAGTAGGTTTATCAATTCCTTGTGTTATCAATATTTTTTTTGCATCTAATTGAAAATTAATACAATTTCAACAATTGTGATTCCTTAAATATATTAGATTCAACAAAAATATGTACAAACAGCATACCACGTTAAGGGTGAAAACAATGTTTAAGTATCATTCTATATGAAATTACTGCTTGGCATTTAAAGCGGTTTTACTACGTCAGTGTGGGTTGGGCAATACGCAAATGAGGAAGCACGATCATCATGTTGTGGTTCAAGGTGTATGTTTACTTAGAATTTTATAACGGCTTTTATAAGTAAGCTTATATTTCCAAACAAATTCAATGGTCATACCTGATTTATTTAATCAGGTACACCAACAACATTCTCGTAACATACAAAACATTAAAGTACACAATTTCCTTGCTACTTTAACTAGTATGTATGTCAATAACAGGTGTACACACTATTCACCGATGACAACAGTTAAATAATTAAACTATATCAAAACTTAATTACTGATAAGGTGTAGGCCACAGACATCAGAATATACATTAGACTGGACAAGCCGCCAAGTTTATAGGCAGTCCCAGTGTCGCAATTTCTTTTCGGTTCTTACCTGTGAAAAGTTATTATATTTCTTGGTAAATTTACTGATTCATTGCGATGATGGCATGATACAATTGCACAGGATGGATTTTGGAAAAAAACGGTAATTTCTTCTAATATTCGCGTCTTGACTCGTTCACAGAGCGTAAACTGGTAGCTAGTGTATGCTCGTTGAGCTTACAGTTGTCGCACTTTAAACGCGGCTTGCCCCATCTCCTGTATTGGGAAATCTGTGGTGTAGGCACAATAGTTGTAGTACGTTATTTGGCAGTAAATATTTGGCTCGTCCTTTTTCTTCCCGTTATTAGGCAACTCAATACAAGAATACCTCGGGTATTTGTAGAGAACGCCATTACACTGTAATTAGACTTGTCTTTTTTTGCGCAATCTCCGCTTTGTTTGTGCGCACGCGCTGCCGGGTAAATCGCCCGTAACTGTTGGTGAAAATTAATCATGAGTTTTCCTTCTTTTGTTTGTATTTAATTGTACGTAGTTTTGTTAGTGTGCGTATAAGATCAGAAAAAAGGCATTTTATTGCTTATGAGTTTATTTTATCTTATCTTTGACCAGTATATAAAAAAATAGTGAAATAATATTTCAGTGCCCTTTGGTATGCAAATGTCATGTGGCGTCGTGACATTTATCATAGATTATCCGTCCTCGTTGTCCCTTAAGCATATAAAACTCGAAACTCCTGTCGCTTCGCCATCTAAATTAAACAGTTCGAACCAATACTCTTGTATTAGACCGATTTAGTCGACTATGGTATAATGATCCGTAGTGCGTTACCCTCCCTATCAGATCGCAGGTGTACTGTGAAAAATTGCTATACGCTCTTAATGGCTGCCGGTCGCCTTTCTTTGTAAACAAAGATACGAATTGCTGCTTCTAATGATGGAAAATACATTCTATGGATAGACAGTGTGATAAGACAAGTTTGCGTTTGAAATAGAAAACTTTCAGCACAAATTGAGTTGCAAAATAACTAACGTAGGTTTATCAATTCCTTGTGTTATCAATATATATTTTTTGCATCTAATACAATTTCAACAATTGTGATTCCTTAAATATATTAGATTCAACAAAAATATGTACAAACAGCATACCACGTTAGGGTAGAATACAATGTTTAAGTATCATTCTATATGAAATTACTGCTTGGCATTTAAAGCGGTTTTACTACGTCAGTGTGGGTTGGGCGATACGCAAATGAGGAAGCACGATCATCATGTTGTGGTTCAAGGTGTATGTTTACTTAGAATTTTATAAGGCTTTTATAAGTAAGCTTATATTTCAAACAAATCAATGGTCATAGCTGATTTATTTAATCAGGTACACCAACAACATTCTCGTAACACAAACATTAAAAGTACACATTCCTTGCTACTTTAACTAGTATGTATTCATAACAGGTACACCTATTCACGATGACAACAGTTAAATAATTTAATATATCAAAACTTAATTACTGATAAGGTGTAGGCCACAGACATCAGAATATACATTAGACTGGACAAGCCGCCAAGTTTATAGGCCAGTCCCAGTGTCGCATTTTTTCGGTTCTTACCTGTGAAAGTTATATATTTCTGGTAAATTTCTGATTCATTGCGATGATGCATGTACAATTGCACAGGATGTGATTGTTGGAAAAAAAGGTAATTTCTAATATAGTGCGTCTTGACTCGTCTCACAGAGCGTAAATGTAGCTAGTGTATGCTCGTTGAGCTTACAGTTGTCGCACTTTAAACGCGGCTTGCCCCATCTCCTGTATTGGGAAATCTGTGGTGTAGGCACAATAGTTGTAGTACGAGTAGCAATTTTGCTTCAACCTAAATGATAAAATGATGATGCATAAAAGGCTCCACATTATAAAGAAAATCTTAACATATAAGTCATGCTTGTAACTGACATTGTGACTCTGTGTTTATATATGGGATTTCTGAAATGAATCGTGTACCACAATTTGAAGCGTTTAAACCCCTCTCAGTAATGCAAAATACGAAGGTAACAAATATACGCAACATATTTGTAAAAACTTGACAGATACATGAAACGCCATAGAAAATCGACAACAAAGGTGTTGTTTCCCATACAGGGCGATACAATATGGCGACATAGGCACGTGGACATGCGTTTTTTTGACAAAAGTTCTCCACATAGCATATAATGTACTCGTTTTGTTCGATTATACGGCTTGTTGTTGTGCAAACATAATGCATATACTTTAGTTACGGTTTCAGTGGTTGGTTAACTTGCTGAATATGTAGAAACAAATTTAACTTCGTAAGTAACGTGCCTATATGGAGGCATTTTTTAATTCAATGTGTCGATGTAATTGTAATGTATGTTATTTCTCAGTTTTTACTGAGCCTGTGATTAATATGAATCAGATAGATAACCCTGGCAACCACTCTTGAATATTCTAAATTAATTGGAAATATTTAAAAGATAGTTGTATATTCAATTGTATTCAGGAGAGCGTAGAAAAAAGTTGTTATTTCCATTCTAATAAAACGCTTTTTAAATAAACCAGTTAAGACCGAAATAAATCGAGCAGATCATTTTTTAACTCTATTGAAAACTTCGATCCACATTGAAATAGTTGTCCGCGCATTCCGTAAAGATTGGTAACTTAAAATTTCATAATGAAAATTATGGGAAACTTTGTGAGTGAATCTTTGTTTTATTCTTTACGAGTATTACACGGTCTTAATGACTGCAATTCTCAGCCTTGAGCCGCAGACGGCTAAGAAGTTTAACTTGTGCAAGCATGTTAGGCTGGAGAAAGAATTTTACATTTATTACGTTTATCTCGAAGAAGCAATAGGAATTAGCTTAGTCCATAAATTTCATATTTTGTCGTCATAACCCTGTTCACTAAAGAAATACGTAAATATTTTCATAGGTAGGAAGATAGCCTCAAAATTAAACTGGCAAATACTAATTTCTTCTCCAAGGCTTTCCGTTGGGAAATATAATATAATAATATAATTAATTGCGTGTCTTGACACGCAGTTAATTAATACGTCACTAAACAAGATATCATAAATTTATTTTCTGAATCTTGAAGAATATAGCTACTATTACCATCAATAATATTCTGTATATATAAAGGTAGATACGCCATCCGTGCCTCAAAAACGAACCGCCGAGGAAAGTACAGTTTGTACTCTTTTTAGGTAAATGTACACTCATTCGAAATGTGTGTATGTGTGCTGTCACTGCATTCGGAATACTTTTCGATTGTTTTGTGAGCATATCACGAACCTATACTTTTTTACATCTTTGATTACCATTTACATTCATAAGAACAACATTTTCAATTACGTTCACCGTCTCTAAATGTGTTTACTTATCTATACACAAAATTCGATTTCATCGCACTACAACTCGGAAGTAATTCTATATAAAATGAAAGTGTTGCTTTATATACAACGAAGGCGTTTCGATTTATGCATTATTTTCGTTTATTACTTTCATTTGTAAATCAAATTATTCGGGCGGTGTCGAAGACGATGGCTGCATTTTTGTATGTAATAAACTGTTACACGACGCAATGGTGAAGCGGTTCGATTAATGTATCATTTATTGCTTTCCTTTTTAAATTAAATGAAAAAGGCTTTGATTAGGAGAGGGGAAATGTTAATAATAACTGTTCGGCTTAATGGGCCGTCGTAATCTTCTGCTTGTTTTAGGCCCTCCTGTACGATAGCGTAGGTACCATATTTTTATGTATGGACGGCGGGTTGAAGACAGTAGTAGGTACCTAGTTAACCGAATTCAGTGAATTATTAGTTTGGGTTGAATTGAAGAGGGCTGTGACTAACTGCAGCCGTCTCTTACGGCACCTGCGGGTACATTAGGGGTGGCAACATTTGAGCTATTTCATAATAAATTGTGGCTGTTGCTGTTACTACACAGCGTTCCTGTAAAAAAGTTCTCTTAATTTGATTTCAAACTTCTAATGAAAATGATTGTATAGTCTATAAAACCGTTTGATACCTTTTTTTATATATTTTTAAATCGTGTATACGTAAATCTTTTGATTAATTTTAATTGAAAATTTTAAATCTTAAATTTATTATAATAAATTTTAAATTTTAAATTTATAGAAATGAAATGAAACTTTTCATTTCACGGGGCGGTATCTTGCACAACGGTCGATACTTCTATACTAACCCTTTCTCATATTTACTCTAGACCTGTACGGCTAATTATGGTGAAGGCCTCGTTTGCATTACAAAAGGATAAATCCCTATGGCCTATAATCCAAAAGCCCCTAACACATTATTCCATAGATATCAGCTAGTAGCTAACTAATCACATAAAAACAGTATTAAAGTACATATTGTCGTTAACTAATCATCAAGTGAAGCTGATTATGTCGGCCAAGGCTCCCAGGCGTAGTTTCACAAACGCATTAGACATTCTGCGAGCGCGCCTCGTCCGCGTGTATTCGAAACAAAAGAAGTTCTATTGCTATGTCGAAATTCACGGAATGCTTTGGGAATTTTTCACGCATTGGTATATAGGTCAAGTTTCAAACAGCACCTGTCGAGGTGATAAGCAAGAGTGATGACAAGATCGCCTTATAATTGGCCATATCTTAAAGGCTTTGAGATCACATTTATAGCTATATTATTTGATTACATAGGTAGACAAAAGACCAAATGGTATACCTGATACATCTACCCGAAGTCACTTAATTCCCGATGAAAGTAGTAAATGTGCCTGGATTTGAGAAACCTCCTTGCTAAAAATCTCTCTCTCTCTTCAACCTATCGCAGTTTACAGCTGGACATAGGTCTCTTAATATTATTTTTATTGATTTATTTAGTAAAAGTAACTACAATAAATTCTTTGAACCCTTTTCGTATCTGTAAATTTCTTCACTTTAAACATGGTCGTATAAATAAAATACGGATGGAGTCCCGCTGATAACAAAAGTTTGTCAAAATTAGGACAGTTTTTTGTATGGCAAGCAATGTTAAGATATTTGATTCGCATCAGCATCAATTGTCGGAACATAAGTCAAACAAGGCGACTTATGCTTCTTTACTCGCGTGGCAAGATTTTTCTCAACAGGTCAAGGACACGAATTAGTTTAACGTGGTATTGTAGGTTATAGTTAAGTAAATGAGTAACCGAGGTATTGTCTATAAAGACTGAAGACGTACACAATATCTCGACATTGACGTGAAAAGCTTTTTTTTTTGTGTCAAGTTTGACGAAGCTGCTTAAAATTGCTTAAACCTCGAAGAATAAAATATTTTAAATATGAAATGCATAACTTTTATTAATAGTGTATTATTAATACAATATTATTAATAAAAAGAAATGCAAAAAGTTAATAATTCATTCTATTCCATTGGAAATATCAACTATTTAAAATAAGATTCATTTATTTTTAATATATAAAACACACATTTGTTTCGCATTATTCAACTTTGGAATTATAGGGTCAAGGTCACAAATGAGATAAACGAGGTATTGTATAATTTAAATAGAATACGACGTTCACGAACTTTGATAGTCATTCACGACATTTACGATATTTCAATTCAAGATTTACATATATAACTACAACTTCCTTACTCACGTTTTACACAAGGGTTCACAATTTCTGTAAGAGTTTGCCACTAACAACAATTAAGTGGCTTTAAGGAACTTCATGATAAGTAATTGAGTTCAGAATCCTTCAAATATTGACCCGGTCAAGGATACTCTAGAGATGGACATAACCAAGATTATATCCTATCTCCTTGAAGTATATAAATCATAAATAAATTGCGTGTGCTAATTATAAACTTGCCCTAATGTCTTGTTTAAAAGAGGGGCTTAATAAACAGTAAAAAATAATACTTATGCTTAGGAACATGATAATGCTGCCAAAAGCAATAGTGTTTTCTGACACAAAGATGAAAGACGTGAGCAAAAGCTATAAAAATAATGCTAGTCGTAGGTTCAATACAGATATCGCGCTTTTAAATAGGAGTGGAATACACTCCTGTGGCTAGGTCAAAAACCTGTTAACTAGGGTGACGGGCGCAGGCAAGTATTGAAGGAAAATAATTATCAGGACAGGCGTATCACTTACTATTTATCACTACTTAATATTTTAAAAACATTAAATGTGCATTTCCTAATTCCTTAACCCAAAGAAGAACAACTCTATCGCTAAATTAAATTGAAACCAATTTACTAATTCTGCAAATGAATCACTGAAATCGATAGAACAGGTCTCAAAGTTAGGTATGGTTAGTTACCAAATAAATTTATGCTTAACTCGTTTGCAAGATAGTAAATACCTTGTTGCATACTAATGCGTTGAATTAGACGTCGATGTGTTTTGTAACCTGTAACTTAGATTATCCTAGAGTAAATACACCTTATTTTTTATAAAACACTGCATGCTCATCGATCAAGAATAAGCGTTGATCTATTTCTTTTTATACTGCTATCCTTATTTTATTGAATGCATTTTTAAAACTATTTCTTTCCTTTGGCGTCAATAAGGATGATACGTTTTTGACTTGGTGCATTTGAAGTATTCTTTAAATAATGTTTTTTCATTCTTCGGGACATAAATATTGTCATCACAATAGAGTCATTTTGTGAAAACCCATTGCATGAACAAAAATTGACTTCGAACCTCTATTAGCTTACAAACGATTTCAAACTCCGATTTTTTTGGCTCTATGTTTAAATCACAAAACCAAACGACAGTTATTGGTAAACAATAGATATAGAAATGTTAGTAACGCAATAAATCTCCACCTGTTCACCTTGTAAGTATAAAATCGGCAATTTTTATTCAAATGGCTGGCTTGAGTAAAGTTTGACCTATTATATAAGTCGTAATCATCGGCTCGGAGTGATGACCCACGCTGTTTCACTGTCAAATACTCGTAATTCTATCGCAATATTGTCTATGATATGTTTTAATGTAACTACTAGTATTGCCTTTTTTTAAATGTTATTAGTAATTAGATAATAAGAGTAATATGTTGTAAGTTTTATGAAAGCGATCATTGAGCGTTGGTGGATCAATGGTGTGGACTATTGCCCTCCTACCGGGAGGACTGAGTGATTTCGAATTTTCGAAGTTATATGTACGTTATCCGACGCTCTTACGGTTAAGGAAAACTTCGTGAGGACCTGCGCATGCTTGCGAGGAGATTCAAAGGTTGTGCGTGAAGTCAGCCAATGCGCACTGGGCCCGCGTGGATGACTAAGGCATAAACACTCGCGTACGGGTAGGCTTTTGCCCCTCGGTGGGGACGTTTAGGTGTAGGTGAAGCCAATAAAATTAGGTACATTAAACTTTTGCAAAGTATTGAGCTCTGGTCGACGACTCCCTGGGGATAACTGTACCAAAAAGATTTTTCCGAACCTTCGAGCGTATAAAATGACAGTTAACAAGTCATATTGGGAGTATAGTTTTTTTGTTTTAATTAGTTTTATGAGAAACCTTTTCAAAACTCTCTAATTGCCGGAACTTTTTTATACCATGGTGCTTACTATTCTCATTGAAATATTTTTATATAAAAGAAAGACATTACAAACATAAACATTGCAAGCATGATTATCACAAGTGTACCTTACATAACGCGCGAACGAATCGCGGAATCGCCCGTTCGCATCGCGCTTTCACGGTCATGAATGTGACTTTCGATCGGCGCAGGCGCAGCGCATTGTTCCACAGGCGCTCGTTCCGGGCTCATTAGTTTACTGTGACGTCATTAAACTGCAGTCATGGTGTTGCCATCTTCATAATTCTGAAAATTCCTCGCAGCGAAATATGCTTTTAATCGTAAAATAAGTTTTCTTTAAATTAAGTATCATTTCTGTATATACATATTTGTTATTAAATTATTATAGCTATATATATATGAGTATGTTTGTTATCTAATATGGTGATCTTCCCCTCAGGCGTATTCTTTGTATAGAACAACTATGACTAACACAAATCTAAGATGAGTATTTTGGCATAACGAAACAAATATACATATTCATACCCTGTAAATGTTTTAACTAGCACATTTTAACCTACGTGCAATATTACACATTACGTAAATGACAAAAGCAAACAATAATAACTTTTTAAATGTAGGGGCATACGTCAGTGCGTAGCAAGTATTTCGTTGTAAGACATATTACTTATATAATGTATTTGAATCAATTTTGTTTCATAAATTGGCCAAATTTTTCGTTCAAATATGCAGTGTTCCTACTCACAGCACTGAAGTAGGATTGTATAAGCTTTAGATATATAACAGAACCTTTAGTAACATCTTTAATGTCTTAGCTGAATATGTAGACGAACCTTATTATAATATAATCGATCTATTCGTTGATGTAAAAAAAGATAACGAGACGGTTTATTTATTTAGTTAAGGATAACCAACATAACAAACTACGATATCCTTCACAATTGATAGGCAGCGGCTTTGCCCTTAGCATTGCAGTTGTCCATGAGCGGCGGTTACCGTTTTCCATCAGATGGGCCGCCAGCTCGCCTGCCTTCATAAACAATAAAAAAAAAATCTATGTAACAACAAATCGATGCTATACTTAAAGACTGCCACGATATGCACTTATAAACTACTTAAAATTTTTCAAAAAAAAAAACTTAAAAAATTATTAAAATTTGTTACTCGTACTAACTTTAAGAGTGAATACGTTACCTCAATGATTCGTAGTAACGTTTGTTAAGGAAGTTAAAGTAAATAACGTACATGATTCCTTATATCTGCAAAACAAAATCCAAGATTCACGGGCTACATGTTGAACCAGTTTAACTTTTAGTACTTAATCAATTAGTCACTTGTGCTGGAAAATTAATTACTGTACTTACTTATAAACAGAGACAACTTTTTAGACAAACACATCCTAGTAGTTGTATACCTAATAACTGCGTAATTTTATGCAAAACGACTGTTTGAAGATTTCCTGGAAATGATTTCACTGGACTAAACTTATTCATCCGGGAAGCGGATATTGGTTAACATAATAGAGCTAAGGATATAAACGATTAATGGTTTGGGGATACAATTACACCTATCAGATGTTTGAATTGTTTTAATCGATTCTGATTGTTATGATTAGACAGTAAATATTCGTGACGGGAATCAAGACACAGGTTGGTGTTCATAATGTTATTGAAATAATAATTAAAAATCTACAAGAGATACACACACAATGAATGATCTGGATGATCATAAAATCCTTCCTTCCTGTCGTGAAAAGACAGGGTTGCCGAAAATAGCGCCATTTCGTAATTTATTTTTATTTATTTATTTTCCCTTTTTTATTGCCTTTTTATTTCACCGTAATCGCCGTTATATCTAATTTGTATTTTAAACTAAAACAGTTGAATTTAATACAAAGTCACTAGATTTTTTTTAAAATGAACGATTCTGATCATATCCGCTAACAAAACGTGGAAGTAAAACTTATTCGTAACTTGCCACATACATGCAAAGTCAGCGAGAAATCTTAGCGAACCGATCGCCAGTATTTAGTGGCTATCGGCCGGAGAAATGCTCACTTTCGCGTTTCACGAGTTACATCATGAGCTGTCATCTAATTACACTGCACCCAATTTAACGAAACCCTGTAAACAAACAGTTAGTTTAAGACTCATGGGTCTATGTTTTTTGGGTGTTGTATAGATTTTCATTGATTATTCAAAAAATATTTTTCCTATTGTTTTTGAGAATTAGCATTGGTAATTTTAAACACTAGACTTGTTGCATGCCTTTTAAACAAAATTTTCTTTTAAGCCTGTTAGAATTGTGCAATAAATAAGCGATGCCATTTACAAACTATTCCATGTTTGTGCATATGTATAAGTACATTTAGATAATATTTTATGGAATATCTATCCGCATGGTAAAATTAATGGCTAGATATATGAATGAAATGTCTTCTAGGAATCTATGCAATAGTTTCTTACGATATTAAGTAACCATTTATTAATAAATTTGACGTATTTTAATTTTAGTATTTCAAAAGGGGCACTGTAGAAGTGTTGTGCAAATACATACTTGTATTTGCACAGCACTTCTACAGAAAATTTGAATTGAAACAATTACTGACGAGTATAATCAAATATACATAACAGTGTTTAATGAAATCCAAACGCATTGAGTATTCGGCAAATTGCTCATACAATTTGAGTGGTTATTATAATTAGGGAAAGTAATGTATCGATATATCTAAATAAGGAAACGTATGTTGATGATTATCGCTTACCAATTAGTATACGAATTACTGATACTAAATATATAAGCGCAGTTTGAATTATTTTGTCAAATAACTTGTATTGTTTACTTTTGATCGGTTAAGAAATTACTGAAAATGTAAATTATTGGAAGAAATATTTACGCGAATACTTCTTTTTAATATATAATATCATTGCGCTAATAACTATACATAATATACGTTGAACCGCCATGTTCATCAGACGATCATGATTCTATGAAATGAAATATCGAATTAAACAAAACCAAAGCGATTTACTTTATGACTATAAACCAGAGAATCGAGAGTGCACTTGCTTCGTAATTGCACGGTGTCGAGAGGCGAGTGCGTACGCGCAGTTTTCTCCTACAAACTGGATAATTTAGGCGCTTGAACTAAACCCAAAAACATTGATGATACACAAGGAGCCGTGATTTGTTTGAGACGGTACCTATTTGTGAACTTCTTTAAATTTTCCTATCTTTATGCGATGTTTTAATCTGTTTTAATTTGTATCGTTGTAGTTTTAGGCATTAGAACATATTATATTTTGACATACATTTACCTACCCATAAACCCAGCGTCATGTAATCCCAACTCAAGCAAAGAGCTTTTACTATGAGTAACTAAGTAACGGCTAAACAAACTGATACCCTTTTTTAAAAACAACCAAATTTTTATTGCACGATGAACCTATGGTTTGATAGTACCTAACTGACGTCTCATTACACCACATCATCATCAGCTCATTAAACGCTCCCACCACTAGGGGCACGAGCCTGCCCGTATAGGGTGATTAAGCCTTCGTCGTCCACGCGGGACCAGTGCGGGTTGGACGACTTCACGCACAACCTTTGAATCTCTTCGCAGGCGTCCGTAGGTTTCCTCACGATGTTTTCCTTCACCAAAAGAAAATTCGAATACACGTTGGTACGTGGCGGGATTTGAACCTCAGCCCTCCCGGTAGCACGGCAACAGTCCACACCATTGAGCCACCGACGCTCCCACCTTCATTACACTACATGCGTCCGATAAAGATTTGTTTTTTCACCTAAATATATGACCTAATATAGTTCCTATTAGCTCTTAAGAATTGCATAAGGGACGTAATCCCTCGACGAGGCCGATGTTGTGAATACAACCTTGTTTGTGACTTGAATTGATAAATTAAATTAGCTATAAAGCTAGTCCTTGTTCTGTTAACGAAATCCTTGCGTAATTGCAGACTTGAAGTGTTGAGATTCGAGGCTTGCGTATTTTGTGTTTTCACTTAAAAACTGGAAACATTTAGTCAGGTATGGTCCACAATACCGTGGCCAGTACGCACCTGTCAATTGCTGGTTTTGAAAGCAAATTGTACACAATTTTATTACGTGAATATAAACATTTCTCTTTTCGAGTTAGCACCTGTTCTGTAGTGTGATAGCCTTCATTATTTTATTGTAAGCATGACAAATTCAATTTATAAAAAAAACAATATTATATAATTAATTTATTTTTAGTTTTCATTTAAAAGTACATAATGTTTTTGATGATTATTTGAATTACATTACGTTAAATTTAATTTTAAATAAATGTACGTATAATATAGAATAAAGTAAGTTTTACGGTGATCTAATTTTCATGTTTATTTACTAACGAAAAAAAGTAAGAAGTTACAGTTACTAGTAATACTTTTGTACTTTATTAGTTCTTACTAATTATGAAGTATATTAAAGTTCCTGTGTTGTAAAAAAAATAATCTTACACATGCAAATGCACACTTTTAACATAAATATATTTAACTGTTTAATTGGAAGGAGTCAATACGAAAGAGCCCATATAAGATGTATTTTATACAAGTTATTATATTAAATGATTAACCAATTTAAACCCCTAGTACAACTTTTTCAAAGTAAGAATCCGGTTTCGAACATTTTAACGTAAACTATTTTTGCATGAATGTGTTTTATTATGTAGGCTATAAAAGATATATTTGCATGCTTGTTTTTATATGTTCCAAAATAATGACTCAGCATTAAATTGGAAATTTCGGACGCCATACTTGTGTAGCAGCGATTTCTTTTACGTGTGAGATATGGCACTATTTTAATTTATCAACGTCTTATAATTTACGAATTCCAAGACTAATAAATATTCATACAAAAACAAATCAGAGCTTGTTGTAATTTTATGAAGTTTTAACGTGCCCTAATGCCTTTAATAATGCTAAGAACAGGACTCAAACCTGATTATGGTTACAACATCTCAGTCTTTAAAAACGATTTGAAGTTCTGTTTATTTAAGTGTTTGAAATTTTTGTTTGATTGTTTTTATTCACCTTTTCAAAGTATTTTCAAATTGGGTTAAATCCATATCAATATTCTTCTCTCAGTTCATATGAGATCATTAAAACGATTTAAGAATGCTACCATAAATATGTAAATATTTAAACTCACGATTTTTGACACGGTTCGAGGCCAAAGTCATCGCGACTAGCTTTAAAGTGAATTAATTTGTGATGGGATATGAGTATATTTTGTTTGAAACAATAGGTATATGTGTATTTGCCACCTTATATTGAATGATTAATTTGGCACTCACGTTGTATCTAAGCAATTTTTTAGTACATGAGCTTTGCCATTTCAACTGATTATAAAATCTTCCAAAATATTTAAATGACAAATTGTAGTAAATTGGAAAAACGGATAATTTTAAATTTTAAATTGAGACATGCAATCTCACAATACAGACAACGTCATTTCACACACAAAGTTTAGTTTGATTCACGCGGTTGAGCTAATGAAGTGTGTTGGTAAATAAAAGAAGATGGTTGCGACAAACTGGGTTGCAGGCCGAAAGTGAGCCATCAATTAGACGGTTGCATTGCAATCGCCTTTGTTTCAAGCCCACAATGGTTGCGAACACCTGTCCTGGTAGCTTCTCACACGAAGATAGCTAGATGGCACAAAGTAGGCTGGTCACCCTATGGATTGTAGGTGCAGTCTGGAGTTGGCGGAAAAGTGATAACCATATATTTTCTCCCATGGGTAATTTAATAAATGTTGCTCGACACCTAAAACTATACTTCAAAAGAGTAAAAAATAATCATGATAAATACAGAATTAGTAGCAAAACTTGTTAAAATTTGCTCGGCTAATGTTAAGAATAAAGTCAAATTAATATACCTATACATAATCAATTAGAAATTAGTATTTAGCACGTTTAGATAAAAACATAAGTTTTTACGCAAATGATACGAATACGTATAGAGAATATTTAATTATTTTTGTCTAAAAGTTATGTAATAAAATTCCGGCGCTTCTTATTTAATAGAGCAATTGAATCAGGAATGTTTTGCTTGCCTAAGTATTTTAATATCTTTTTCAGATACCTAATTAAATTACAAAAGTGTGCAATATTCACGTTAATTTGTACAAACATACTTATATTTTGTGTACTAAATTTAAGCTGACTAACTGAAATCTTCATTTAATAATACCACCACATCAAAGCTTTTACAAATACATATTATTATTATCTTATTAATACTACATTCAGGTGAGCGTCACATATTTACTTCATGTCTACGACAGATGCGCTCAACCGTTTCCCATAGAAACGCAACTGCGTTAAGTAAATTGCTCTATCATTGTGTATTACGGTATAGTATGGAATTAGTTGGAAAATCAGTGTTTGTCTTGCGTAACTGAGCGCGGGCCGACATTTACACAATTCTGGCTGTTGATGTTTTGGCATTGTGTGAAAGTGTACCAAGTTTTAATTTGTAAATTCATTTAGTGCAGTTAATTTTCGATACGTCCTTAAACTGGAATACGTAAATTTTAAATGTGGTAATGCATCATTGTGATTCTTGTTATTATAACTTCAAATCACCTACTTTATGTCCTCAAAATGCTTTAAAAACAATTTCTTGTGAAATCGATCATTTGTTCAGTGTAACCATTATTAGTAAACGCCTTTGTACCACAAATGTCAATTCCACATGAATTAACAAGTTTCATTTTTATTGCAGGTAACGACATTCTCTGACATCGTCAACTGATCTCTTCCTCACTGTAAGCGTATTTTTACGAAACTCATTATGCTACTTCATAATAATTTGACAGCTTGATAGCAGTTTAAAAAACACACAGTATTGTAACACCGCCCATGTACTAACGGATATTTCCCCAAGCAAAAGGTTAATAGTTTAATTAATCTTTGCGTATCAGCTTATAGTGGCCTAAGGGTGTTATTAAGGTTGAAACAAATTAGGAAATAAGTCATCAGCCGCTACTTACAAACTTAAATTGCACTTATTTGCTACACTTTAAGTGTAAAATGTTGTAAAACGTAATGCAACACTTTCATCAAATCAGTGCATTAGTTAGATATTACATGTTTTAAGTATGTCATGTTTATTTTCATTTGTACTTTGCAAAAACATAAAATAAGCAGCTGATGTATTAATAACATTTAGCCACAACAGGTAAACAGTGTACTTCGTATCAACGAATCGTTACGGTGTAATCATCATTATCATTGAGCCACGTCAATTACGCCAATGGTAAAATAACAGATACCATCATCGGATAATCATCAAAAACTAATTTGGTACTATTATCCGGTGTAACCTTAACTAACCACATTTATTAGTTATTTGAACTCTATAGCGTGAAGGTTGGACACTTTGTATTATCTAAATAACTCATCAGCACACAAATTAATTGCTCCTTCAAATATAATGCACTATTCATGTCAAAATTGCTATTTCGTAATAAAATATTTTTATTTTAAGTAATTATATTATATATTTTGGATTGTTTCGTATGAGTTGCCTTACAAAACAAATTCTCATTGCTTCATTTTCAGAAGTGACAAACTTTTGTGCAAATGTTATAGATTGACGATACCTTTGTGTTTGTTTTATATGTCACCGAAAAATAACAAGAACCAAATTTTAATTACTAAACTGTACGCATGTAACTTATTACTTAAACTATCGTATCTAATAGATTATGAAATTGATTGCACTACTAAAATTGGTTTGCAACAGATTTATGAGTTCAAAGTAAAGGCACGAAGTGATGGCCGATGATGAGGGAAACTTGCAAAATTAGTATGATTATATGAATGCTGAATCAACAATTATGCCATTTATATATAAATCACTTGTTTGATAATCTGTAGTAATGCTAACGCGGTGTCGTTGACGATGTTAGAACCTGTTCAGAGTTTAAAGCAAGTAGACTGAATGATAAAATGAGGAAATATAAAATATGCCTAAATGCGGTCTTGAATAATTCAAGATAACAGTCCAACAATTCAATAAATCCCGTGCATTTAGTATTAAAGGAATCATTTAGACAAAATACTTTTATTTAAGCTTGTATAAAGCTTTAAATCTGTCAAAAGCATCACTTTAAATAAACAATCAGGGGATTCAAAATTGACTAATTCCATAAAAATACTTATGAAACTTATAAGTCTCATCTTATGATTCAAAACGCCATATTTAAATTGATTTTATTGTCAATAGTACTAATAACAATACCCATACCTAAATAATGACTACGGTATACAGTGCTGTCATATCATTACATTTATAAGTGCCAATTCGCACTCTATGAAAGCCGCAAAGTGTTTGTTTGAACATCCAATAAGTACGTTTGCATCGTCGCTAAGTAGCTGGCCCCACTGTAGGTCACTTGATGTGCAATCTTAGTTTCTTTGACATGCTAACTTGATATTTTATCATCATACATGTACGTGTCTGATGTTAAGTGTCATACAAAATGTTTAGGTTCGAAGCTGTGGAACTCACTGCCACGTTCTGTGTTTTCCGAAAATGCTACATGATTTTTAATAAATATAAAACATTCAATAGATATTGGCAATGAGGCTACAGCTGTCATTGCCCCTAACTGCCGCAGATGCCTTAAATGTGCCTGTAATGGCCTCTCCCAGTTATCTTAAGGCTCTAATTAGCATTTCTCATGTTACCCTTTAATAGTTAACATACATAACTACTCTTACAATAAATAAATATGCACTGACATTCACACAGCGCCATCTAGCCCCAAGTTAAGGGTGAACCCTGTATTATGGGTACTAAACAAAGGATAAACATACTATATAATACTTTTTTTTAAATATATGTTCATGCACAGAAATGTTTGTACTGCCCGAGGATTGAACCCGGAACCCTTGGTGTTGCAGTCGACATCTCAACCGCAACACAAAATAGGAATTGTAAGTTTGATTTACTTTGTCTTTGATTCCAATATTTATGAAATGTTTAACCCTTTGTCCGCCAATGATACCCAAACACGCCAGACACGATAGATTTTCGGTTGTGTCTAGATTCCCGGTGTTTGATGGGTTAGAAAAACAGCTTAAGTATGTAGTCACATAATATCAAGTGATCCACATCATAAACAAACTAAAACAGTAATGCGATAACAGAAAAAGTCTCATTCATTAGTACTTAAGAGAGCATAATTTCCGTAACTTAATTATCTATGCATAAAGCGCACGTAACGCGGCTGTTTCACACAGGCTCAATTGCACATTGTCAGTGTTCCTTCCGACGGTTGATGGTAAAAACACTACTTGATACAGTATTTCCTACAGCGAGATTGTAGGGCGAATAAGTATTGTGTTTGAGTTTGTAACGTAGGGCTGAAAAGAACTGTTTAGTTCTTTTTTACCCCATTTAACAGAAGAAAGCTTTACTGACACGAAATATTTTTTAAATTTTATTTCATTAAAAAAATATATTGAATAAGTGACAAACCATATTGATCGAGTAAGCTTTTCTGCCTCAGGGGACTCTAATCAGCAGTAAATAGAGTCTCGTGCAACCATTTTTTCACTTTTCATAATATAATATTATACGAGTAGGTCATGGAATTTAATACTTTCACTGCCTGGGTTATTCTTCAGTTCCTAACACAATTATAAAGAATAACGGACATGTCGGAAGAGCTTTGTTATCTAAGTGTACGCGCTGATATCCACGGCGTTTCTTATATAAATTATGTCTGTTAACGTTTCAAAATAAACCCACGTGATTCTTTGAGTATTCATCATCACCTCATTAAACGTCCCCACCAAGGGGCGTGAACCTACCCCTAACGGTGTATAGGCCTAAGTCCACGCGAGCCTAGTGCAGTTAGGCCGACTTTACGCACGACCTTTGAATCTCTCCGCAGGCGTGCGTAGGTTTCTTAACGATGTTTTCCTTTACTGTAAGAGCGTCGTATAAACATACATATATTTTCGAAAAATTTATATGTTTTTGATTATAACTAAAGATTAAACGTTTAAAATAACATGTCTCATTTAGTTTTGTGTTCTTTAATTCTACATCAATTTTGGTGGTGGTGTGTTCCCCACATATTGTAAATTTTTCGAATCTAGACCTTCAGGTCACAGAGTAGGAGACGTAAGTTGACGGAAGCATACAAGTATACTCTAATATTTATAGTAAGTAGTCTAAGTAGTAGTACTCTAAAATAAATATGTAAACAAGCTGCATACTTGTAATTATGTAATGAACATCGTATGTGAATTTTATTTCGAGATTACACGTCCAGTTAAGACTTTAATTCGTCAATTAACCAGCACTAGTTCATAGCAATCATAAAATGTTTGCGCAATGCAAAGTTAACGAACTTGTAACGAGAAAATGTATATTTGATTGACAAAATTGTCTTAGCATTTTAATTCGTGCCGCTCCAGTTAGAGTTTGAGTTTTGCACCATTCCTAGAGCCTTAAAGTATCACGACTCATTTATTACAATAGCCACAATTTTCCATGGCCCAGTTCGGTTACGTCATATTTTAGAAATTGTCTCAGTGTGTTGTTGAAATGCCACAATAATTTTGGTAGTGTGCATAAAACACTGGCATAATAAAAGTTTATAGATTAGGCGCTAACTATAATAAGTCTTAAATATTTATTTATACCAACATACATACAATGAACAACCAACATAACAAACGATGATATCAACAATTTTTCACTCATAAGTAACATATTACATAACAAATCGCTGTTATACTTATTTATTGGTCTTTTGGATTGGTCTCTTGGAAAATTAATGTATTCCCAGCGAAAGTATGTTTAAACGCTTGTCAATAGGACGCTGACGAATGAGTACCTGGGGTTATAAGAGGTGAACTATGTCTAATGTCTTATTTTTGGAGACTGAGATAATTTGAAGACAAAGGTTCATTGGAAGACAAAGCCTTGAAAGTAACCGTAAAATAATGTTTACATCTTTCGGTAATCCAAATGATTTATTTATAATGCAAATTATCTCGTTTTGAGTGTAACTAAGTAATCAACGTACAACTAATAAGCAAAAACATTTGAACGATTCAAAACATTCTATTAATAAATACATCCGCCAAATCAGTGAAGCGTTACAGTTTCAGGTAATCATTTAAACTCGCATTCATGAGACATTCTCTACTTATTAGATCCGTAATATGATTGTGGACTTTAGGCTGTGGAGATACAGTTGAAATTAAAAAAATAATAATCAGAACTAAAAATAGTTGTCACAAGTTAATTTCTTATGATTTTATAACTTGGTAATTCAGTTCCGTAGATATTGTCGCGGAACACATTGAAGTTTGCTGGTTTCTAGTATATTTATAAACGACAAATTAGACATAGCGCTAATAACACTGATGATGAAGTAAAATTATTTCGAACTGAACGTTTTTAATCTTATATTTAGTTTTACTCAGTAAATCTTAATATATATGTATGAAATCATTTGCAATCGAGTATCTACAGATTTGTTACTATATCTATGACCTATCTACGAAATAATGAGGGATCATCGTTTTAAGTAATTTCACTGCCTGTTTCACTTTCAATCTGGAATACTGCTATATGCCAAAATAATAAGCCCAGTAAGTTTCAGGAAAAACATATACATATTTAGAGTGACGTCCGAAATTAATGTAGACTCATAGACAATAATCATTAAGAAAAGCTATGGATTTAATAGTATGTAACTGTGTGTATCTTTTTTATAAAACAACAACATTGAATATGAACCGTATGCTCGTTTGCCTCCTGTTCGATAAAAAAAAACATTGTTAATAGACTAATAAGGTAAATAAATAAATATCGACAGACCTTCACACAGAAAAATCTAAGCATTAGACTGTTATAAGTATAAGATAAGGTTTTGTAGTGTTTTCGTCAAATATTTGTAAAAATATTCTGTGTGCGTATAGCAATCGAATTACCAATCAGGACATAAAAGTCAAATTTGGAAACTAGAACTATTTGCATTGGGCTGTGTTGAATAAATCATGATTACGTATTTCGCAAAGCGTTTTACAAATGAGCGATGACTTAGGAACGAGTGTAAACGTGGGAATAATATAATTACGAAATTTAAGGAAATATGTACATTTGAATCGCATACAAAGTACTGTGATATAAGATAGTGAATAATTTCTACAGACATTTATCACGATACGAGATTTACCTAAATTCAATTTCAGCAAGCTAAACAAGGATCAACAAAATTATTATTTGTATGGATTATGTTCTACTATTTAGTACAATNTAAGTAGTAGTACTCTAAAATAAATATGTAAACAAGCTGCATACTTGTAATTATGTAATGAACATCGTATGTGAATTTTATTTCGAGATTACTCAGTTAAGACTTTAATTCGTCAATTAACCAGCACTAGTTCATAGCAATCATAAAATGTTTGCGCAATGCAAAGTTAACGAACTTGTAACGAGAAAATGTATATTTGATTGACAAAATTGTCTTAGCATTTTAATTCGTGCCGCTCCAGTTAGAGTTTGAGTTTTGCACCATTCCTAGAGCCTTAAAGTATCACGACTCATTTGTTACAATAGCCACAATTTTCCATGGCCCAGTTCGGTTACGTCATATTTTAGAAATTGTCTCAGTGTGTTGTTGAAATGCCACAATAATTTTGGTAGTGTGCATAAAACACTGGCATAATAAAAGTTTATAGATTAGGCGCTAACTATAATAAGTCTTAAATATTTATTTATACCAACATACATACAATGAACAACCAACATAACAAACGATGATATCATTAACAATTTTTCACTCATAAGTAACATATTACATAACAAATCGCTGTTATACTTATTTATTGGTCTTTTGGATTGGTCTCTTGGAAAATCGATGTATTCCCAGCGAAAGTATGTTTAAACGCTTGTCAATAGGACGCTGACGAATGAGTACCTGGGGTTATAAGAGGTGAACTATGTCTAATGTCTTATTTTTGGAGACTGAGATAATTTGAAGACAAAGGTTCATTGGAAGACAAAGCCTTGAAAGTAACCGTAAAATAATGTTTACATCTTTCGGTAATCCAAATGATTTATTTATAATGCAAATTATCTCGTTTTGAGTGTAACTAAGTAATCAACGTACAACTAATAAGCAAAAACATTTGAACGATTCAAAACATTCTATTAATAAATAACATCCGCCAAATCAGTGAAGCGTTACAGTTTCAGGTAATCATTTAAACTCGCATTCATGAGACATTCTCTACTTATTAGATCCGTAATATGATTGTGGACTTTAGGCTGTGGAGATACAGTTGAAATTAAAAAAATAATAATCAGAATAAAAATAGTTGTCACAAGTTAATTTCTTATGATTTTATAACTTGGTAATTCAGTTCCGTAGATATTGTCGCGGAACACATTGAAGTTTGCTGGTTTCTAGTATATTTATAAACGACAAATTAGACATAGCGCTAATAACACTGATCATCATCAGCTCATTTAACATCCCCACCGAGGGCACGAGCCTACCCGTATAGGGTGATTAGGCCTTAGTCGTCCACGCGGCCCAGTGCGGATTGGACGACTTCACACAACCTTCGAATCTCTTCGCAGGCGTGCATGAAGGTTTCCTCACGATGTTTTCCTTCACCGTAAGAGCGTCGGATAACGTACATATATTTTTCGAAAATTCGAAAATACATTGGTACGTGTCGGGATTTGAACTTCAGCCCTCCCGGTAGGAAGGCGACAGTCCACACCACTGAGCTACCGACGCTCTTATACACTATAATATATTATACACTATAATAACACTGATGATGAAGTAAAATTATTTCGAACTGAACATTTTTAATCTTATATTTAGTTTTACTCAGTAAATCTTAATATATATGTATGAAATCATTTGCAATCGAGTATCTACAGATTTGTTACTATATCTATGACCTATCTACGAAATAATGAGGGATCATCGTTTTAAGTAATTTCACTGCCTGTTTCACTTTCAATCTGGAATACTGCTATATGCCAAAATAATAAGCCCAGTAAGTTTCAGGAAAAACATATACATATATTTAGAGTGACGTCCGAAATTAATGTAGACTCATAGACAATAATCATTAAGAAAAGCTATGGATTTAATAGTATGTAACTGTGTGTATCTTTTTTATAAAACAACAACATTGAATATGAACCGTATGCTCGTTTGCCTCCTGTTCGATAAAAAAAAACATTGTTAATAGACTAATAAGGTAAATAAATAAATATCGACAGACCTTCACACAGAAAAATCTAAGCATTAGACTGTTATAAGTATAAGATAAGGTTTTGTAGTGTTTTCGTCAAATATTTGTAAAAATATTCTGTGTGCGTATAGCAATCGGAATTACCAATCAGGACATAAAATGTCAAATTTGGAAACTAGAACTATTTGCATTGGGCTGTGTTGAATAAATCATGATTACGTATTTCGCAAAGCGTTTTACAAATGAGCGATGACTTAGGAACGAGTGTAAACGTGGGAATAATATAATTACGAAATTTAAGGAAATATGTACAATTTCAATCGCATACAAAGTACTGTGATATAAGATAGTGAATAAAATTCTACAGACATTTATCACGATACGAGATTTACCTAAATTCAATTTCAGCAAGCTAAACAACGGATCAACAAAATTATTATTTGTATGGATTATGTTCTACTATTTAGTACAATTAGTTTTTTGTAATTTTGTAACCCATAATGTATTAACAACTTAAAACCGGAAAATCGTGATTTATTTTAATACATTTTTATAGTTGTTGATTATTGCGTAAGAAAATAAGCAGAATTTCAGGTTTAAGAATATAGCTATGTAATTAACTAGGTTTTACGCACTTGCATAACGAAAAAAACTTTTTAAAATTTTACGAAAGTAAACAAGCATAATATATATATATTCAAATAAATTAAATACATTTGAGCTCTAAATACGCGATCAATGGTTGGTCGTGAAGTCGGCCAATCCGCACTGGGCCGGGGGCCCGCGTGGAGGGCTAAGGCTTATACACCCTTCACGGGTAGGCTCGTGCCCTTTGGTGGGGTAGTTTAATGAGCTGATGATGAATACTCAAAGCATCACTTGGCTTTAGTTTGACCAGACTCCTGCCTTACGCTTACATCTCATGTACCGATTGCCAACATTACGTTCAATAGTAAGTTATTTCTATGCGAGTTATATTCGAGAAGTTCCAATATCATGAAGGTTATTAAATAAGGAAGTGCCCGGTACTAAATTGGTTCTAATTGCAAACTAAATGAATGTAACCTGAACTTGTTTTGCTAATAGTCTAAATATGTTCATAACTGCTAACTAGTTTGAGTAAACTTTTGAATGATTGCTTCCATCTGTTATTCCAAATATCAAACTATAATTGATCATTCTCTCTCTGTAATTATGTCTTTTTTAAGGTTTTAATATCAAATGTTTTTTTTTCTTTTTGTTCTGTTTTTAAAATTGACATTAATAGTGCCAGTACTTTAAAGTTTTTAAAAGTATTGTCTATGCTCAATCACACATTAGACAATGTAATGCGATAACGTCGACCATGTCCGTAAGAATATTAACTCATTAATTTCAGATATGTGATCAAAATATGTATAAAATATTATTATGGCGTGGTATTTGGCCAGGTAAAAGGTTGGTCATTGACTCGTTGAACAGGAAAGAGTTTTTCTTTTTTAGTTATTATAAGAACAAGCTTTTTGTCATGAGGACTGCGTACATAAGTTACAGTTATGTGTTATCTTTTGGGTTTTTTTAAAAGCTGTTTGCAAATATTTATTTAAATTTTTACGTAGTTGTGGCACGTATGATGTGCTACTTGAGTCATCTCCTATAGATGTCAAGGCTTCATATTACTTTAGGACATAATTCGCGGCTCATTCAACGTAATCTTTAATCTTGTCTGAACAATTTGTCAGTTCTATTGAACTGTTATTCGTATAATGAAGTTATTCAAAATCATGACGATAAAAGTAAGATAATTTACAAATGAAACCTGAAGTATTTTATGTCATAGTAAATAATATTTTAAGCTATGTTAATCTTTACATGTTCATAGGCACAATAAAGTTTAGTGATTCGAAATCTACGTGTTGTATTACTCATTGCGCTTAAAACAAAAAAAAATGTTTATATAAACAAATAACTGTTAACTTGTACTTCAAAATATAAATAAATGGAAATGTCATCATAAATGTTTTTTTTGCTTAGTCTATAATTTAGATTTTGGTGGTGATTAGGTTCCTGAAGTTACTTCCTATTCTAAAACAGATATTGCTATGAATTACCTAATACCATATACGCAGTACATAACGATACCATATGTAAAATACAAATATTCCGTATTTATATGTAATGTGACTTCGTAGACTAAATGATGTCATGCAAATTATCCTCACATCATTCAGCTGTAGGTGGCAAAATCAATTCATTTTGACAAATAAAATGGTTCATAAACAAACAACAAGGTCTGTACGCTCGTATACAACCTACTGAAATTATTGCCACACACATTACTGAGAATTAAGGATAGATTTTTCCTCAAGTTTTGGCATCATTCGTGGCCTTTTTGCGTGATTATTATTTGTTAGGATCAAATTTTTATATGTTATCTTAACAAATCTAAATGAAATCTGAGGGTTCAACGATCCGGGAATCCTACCTGAGTTCTAAATATGTAAAAACATTTGTCTTTTTTTCGATTTGTACCGATTCCCTGGAGTAACCTTCGAGAAGACTGAGCCGAATATTTAAATTTGCGGTATTGAAACCTTGTGTTGAATTATCTTAATCTGTTTTCGATAACGCTTAATTCAGCCACTAAAAAGTTTTTGAAAGTGTTCTTTTAAAATAAATTTACAATATTACACTTCAAATTAATATCTCTTGGCGCTCTTTCTTGAGATTGAAGTATGCTGACTTCAACCATAAGAAGAAGACAAAGCTAAGTTACTACTCTCGAGGGTACCAATGTGACTTAGTATACTTGTATATAGACAAACATTCCGAAAGAAAGATTACTGTGAAGTCACTACCTTACAATGTTATCTAGTAATTTTAATGCATCTGTAATTTAATCCTAATAAATCGGAGTGATACTAGGGCTTTTTTTATGTAACGAAGTGAACAGGACGGTGAGGAAGCTCACCTGATGTTAAGTAGTAAGTAGACCAAAAACAGATAAACAGAAATATTCTCTACCAATGCCGTTCTGCGCCCGACACCGGAGAAAACAAATTCTAGGTCTCTTGTACTTAGTAATTTTACTAGCTACAGTGCCTACATCCAGAAACACAAAAGTGCATAACACTGTTTCATGGGACCCATTTTTTAAATCGGGAATACACTCCTTGCTCCTTCGTGGTTGCCATTGTCCATGGTTGGTGGTATAGCTAAACTCAAATAAACAGATTTTGCCTTTGCAATAAAAACAAAATTGGCTACTCTAAAGACTTTCGTGGTCGACTTCCTACCGAACAACCTATGAAGCTCAGAATAACCGTCAACACGCATTGGACCAACTTGGTAGGTAAGGATTTAAAATCGGGCAAGGTGGACTACTGTATGACTAATACAATGAGTAGAAATATAAATGCCAAATCTAAAGATGATACTGACTATAGAAATGTTAGAAAAAGGATAACGACCTGGCGTACGAAATCAAAAGTTGTTGTGAGTTGAATAACCGAAACACTGCAGAAATCTTGAATAATCTATTAACTAGTAAAACGCGATTCAACAAAAACTCCTCCACATGTGTAAACAAAGTTGATGAACTCTATAATGGCTCCAGTTCTATTTTAAGATGAAAATGGAGACCGTTAGTTTTGTTCGATCAAATTTGATTTGTTGTGTGTAAACAACAGTTAGATTGTCTTATGAAAGTATGTGTATGGTTTCCTCTGTTGTTCCTTTTCATATTTTTCTGCTTATCTCAAGATTGCTGCTCGATAGGGGTCATTTCCTGCCATAGTATAAGTAACTTTGTGTATGTATGTATTATCTCATTGTCTGAAAAGTAATTAAACCGGAGTAACGGTTGTTGTGCCGCGCTTTGGAGGGAACATGAAACCATAAGTATCTAATTCTTGTGTGACGATGGCTGTTCCATTAAACAGATCAAGGAGCCGTAAGAGTGTTTTAAAACACCGAAGCAATATTAAAACTAATGTTGACATGATATGCCTAAAATCCTAAAGTCTATAAAAATAAATGAAAATTTTACTGATAATTAAATGATTAAAAAAAGTGGTTTCGTGAAGGTTGTGCGTGAAGTCGTCCACTTCACTTAGGGTCGGCTCTCCTAATTTTAATGCGCCATGACATTCTGTCTAGGGTTGTCGGGTCCGGTAGATCTTCTTTTTGTACGAGACAAGTCATACTGGTGTACCAAGTGTATGGAGGCCGTCCTCTGCCTTTCTTTTTCTCCGGCAGGTTCAAGGCCGTCTTCGCAACATGGCATTCTAAATCTATAAAAAGGAAAAAAAAATGAAAAGTGTTTATTCAGTTTAGGTCCTTACAGCTACCGCTATGGGTAGGCTCGTGCCCCTTGGTGGGGACGTTTAATGAGCTGATTGATGATGGAATGATTAAAAAAAATAAGGAATCAGTTCTCTTTTACATTCCTGTTGCCTGTTACGTATATAAAATGTCGAAGAATAATTTAATACTCGTAGGCGTCTCAATCCCACTCAGTTACTTCTACTGTCTTATTATTATGCATTATTCAGGAGAATGTGTTAAGCGTTTCGCCTTCAAATTATTTATTGAAGATGACTATTACGTTCACACATAAATCCTTACATTTCAACACTTAGAACTGTATAGCATAATCAGCACATTAATGGAATTCTGCAGTTTACACACTGCCTTAGGACTTATTAAAATATTTCATCATATCAAAAAAAAAACATAATTTAATTTTGTGCTGGTTGACAAACATCGGCAAGTATCAACAAAACTATGATCGCGAATATAAAATTATCTAGCAAAGTACAAGCAAATACAACTGATTCATACTATTAGTTTCTAATATATTACTATGGTACCTAAGGCCCTACAGTAACCAGGGTAATCACACTTACCCACACTTACCATTATCTGCCGTAGGCAGTTAATTATCTGATCCTTCAGTAATGTATCTATCATAAATTTACAGATTATATTTACTATGAGAATATATTCAGCTCTTAAATATTTCTGACCACACGCAGTTTTTATAACAAGGATAGGCCAACGTAGACGACAGATATCCACTAAAACTATTACTTCATTGTTAATAATTGATTAGATGTTAAAAACTAATGTAGTTTTTAACACATTTACGAACACTTATAAAGATACAATAGATGTTTTGTTGTTGTCTACAGTCGAAACAAATATGTAAACTCATTTTTTTTAATTGTAATTTATTTGGTCAAGGTTGCGGTTGGGAAGAACATATAAGACTCTGCATGTGGTCCGATAAAATAATAAAAAATGTCTAATAACAAAAGATGGTAATGACAAAACACTTATTACAAGCAAGCCCAATTAATCCAACAAATGAACAATCGATTTGTGTGCTTTAATTGTGCATTGTCGTGAAAGCGTCAGCAGCTGGTTCCTTCACATCCGCTCATGTAATATCTCAAACAAGAGCTTGATTAATTGCCTTATTAAGCCCATTCTTACCACCACCCGCCTTTGTGTTTGGCCATTTGACTGCAGTTGTCAAGCAGTGAAAACTGTTGCGCAAGAGATTATGATCTTCACATGGCGTCGAGTGAGGAGCTGTGCGAATTCGAAGAGGAAAATATACCACAATTTGAATTTCGTGTCAATTTATTACAGAATAAGGTTGTGCTTGTTTTTACCGCATATTTTTGAAGAGACAATATAATATATTGTAATCAAACTAAGAAAGGTAGCACAAGAAGAGCTGGTTAAAATTAATTCATATCGGTGCGGAATACGAAATGAAACTATAAATTGAAAACATTATATTCTTAATTACTGCTATTTTGACCCCAAGGCATCGACAACTTGCATAGTCTATTTCCGAGGTTGTATGGGGAAAGCGATTCACTGATACTGGGACAAATGGGATACTGGGATGGAAGAGACCAATGTCCAGTGGTCTACAAATTCTTACGGCACGTGTGCAGAGGTAGATCCAACATATTTATCATCATCATCTTCATTGCAGCCATACAACTCACTACTCCCTTCGTGATAATTGATGACTGACACATTGACAAACTGGGATGTTTTATACAATGAATGAGCTGTCATTAATTCAGCCATCATCATCAGCTCATTAAACGTCCCCACCGAGGGGCACGAGCCTACCCGTGTAGGGTGTTTAGGCCTTAGTCGTCCACGCGGGCCCAATGCGGGTTGGACGACTAAACACACAATCTTCTAATCTCTTCGCCGGCGTGCATGAAGGTTTCCTCACGATGTTTTCCTTCACCGTAAGAGCGTCGGATAACGTACATATATTTTTGTAAAATCAAAAATACATTGGTACGTGTCGGGATTTGAACCTCAGCCCTCCCGGTAGGAAGGCGACAGTCCACACCACTGAGCCACCGACGCTCTCCAATTAATTCAGTACATTCAATTAATTACTAAGTGATAAGCTTTACACTAAATATGGCACTGAAGAAAATATATTGTGCAAGCGATTCTCATAAGTTGTAAGAGGATTTAAGGTGACAGTAAAAAGTTGCCGGAACTGTCTATTATGTTTGTGACAGTCACGAAACTGGATGTTCCCAAGCGAGTAAGACAATGTCATGATTTAGATTAAAATTACGGCGCATAATCATACATTTCTCTTGGTGACAACTAAGCTATTTGTTGTGTAACATCAAGTGTTTCTGGCTATGGATTTAGTAGTATTAATATTTAGTTTATTGTAAATATAAATATCCACTGTCATTCACACAACGTCATATAGCTCTCATGTTAAGCGTGAAGCCTGTATTACGGGTACTAAACAACTTATAAACATACTCGTATATACAGGGTAAATTTGAATCATTGACATTAATTCGACCTATTATTGTACTCATATTATGGGAACCATATAGATTTATCATAAATTTTTTACAAAATAATATATTTGCCTCATATTTGGGGGATGTACTTAAAATCACGAGTAGAATCTTATTTTAAAATTGCCAATGTTCTGGATTTCAGCAGCAATATACATATATAACACCCACAGACCAATACAATTAGTCATGTTCATGCAAATATTTTTACTGTCCGGGGATTGAACCAGGAACTCTTGGTGTTGTAGCCGACGTCTCAACCATTACGGTCAGTCTATAACGACCACGTGCAGGGCTTAGGTCTTCCTACATATCATGCAGCAGTTATGGGGAGTTCAGGCCTAGAGCCCACGGAATCAAATGATGACGAATCATTACAATAGTTTCACATAGAAACAGAGATTCAAAGGTTGTGCGTGAAGTCGACCAATCCGCACTGGGCCCGCGTGGATGACTAAGGCCTAATCACCCTATACGGGTAGGCTCGTGCCCCTCGGTGGGGATGTTTAATGATCTGATGATGATGATGATTTTTTACACAATAATCATGGGAAACATACATTATTATGTGTGTGTGCATGCGTACACGTGTGTGAGTGTGTGATATATTACATCATCACCATCAATCCAAGGCCTCACGGACGACTGACATCGTTGACGTGTTTTTGAATGTTACCCGCTACACCAGTAATAGGCAACTGGAAGAAGCCTTTGTTGTTAAATAGTATGGTACAGGCCTCTGGGCTTTGTTCGAACCTGTTAGTTATGGCTAAGTTTTCTAAAATCCTAAAAAGTCCATACTAAAATGTATGATTTGGTACATCGTAGCCTTGGATAGTTATTTGATTGGAACTAATCATTTGAATATGTATTATAATCAAGAAGCAAGGTTTCGCTCGAATATAAAGCTTAATTCAAATAGTGTAAAGTAGAAATTGCATAAGTAGGCATTCCCAATGTCAATGGCAAAAGTTACAATCAAAAGATAATAATGGCGTCATTTGAAAATATATTTTTAGTACGTTCAAGTTTTAAAACAGTTAACTCATATATATTTCATTCAAATATAGTCGTAACGCGAAAGGTAGCAGTATTAAACTACTATTAAAAATAGGAACCTATAGGTACAAAAGAAGTACTAAAATGTCGATTTCCTTATTACAAGTAATCCTTGCCTTTTGTACTAGACTTTTTCCGAATTTCCAAGAACATAGAAAATTATTTTGATCACATGCAATCACGAAGAAAAGAAACATATTTACATCAAAGTTTATATCAAAGCGATTTCTATTGTTCGTTATTAAAAACGATTATTTTCCAAGTGAAAGGTGACCATTTCTTGGACAGTTCTAAATCGTATTTATCTCTAAGTAGTCCTTATCGAAGCTAAACATCTTCAAAGGGTCACGTTTTCTCACAAACAAGACAGCTGCTGTAAATTAGTTGATCAAGTAAGCGCCTTGATATTTCACTTTCTAAGCTATACCTGATCAATTATTTGTTTTTAGATAAAACCTCTAGTTTTAGGCAAGGCTTATATTGGCTTTCTATGAGTTGTGTCAATATTACAAGTAAAATGTTGTAGTTATAGAAATATAATGTTTATACGCAGCAGTGTCATTTACCATAAAGAGAGCCGTATGCTTGTTAACTTGTTATTACACAGAAACAGCATTAACATAGAACTCATTTAAAATATCTATCGAATAAAACGATTAAGTACCATAGGGCAGTTATTACTTCACTATTTATGCAAGCCAGCATTGTAGTAGTAAGTTATAAAATAGAAATCAAGAATCAGACCCCCTGCTACGCTATAACGTGATAAACGATAAGCAATAAATAGTTTGACCAATAAATCTAAATAACGTCTACCAATACAGTGTACTCCAAATACTTTAATTATGTAACGTAACAAAGTACCAAGATGTTGATGTTTTAGTATCCGATTAGATTATTTCGATGGAGATTTATCACAAGTAACACTAATTACTGCCACGTGCTTAATATTTACGCGTGGTAACGATAAGTTGGAATAGGAAATACCCTAGAGTACATATCTATCTTGTTCTGGAATATGTTACTTGGGCCAAACTAACTTGACCGGATAACTTCTAGGGAATAATGGAGACTGATTGAGGAAAGCGGAGAAAAATTGATGTTCGTTAAGCTATTGCATTTGACGGCCCATTTGGTGTAGTGGTTGAGACATCGGCTACTACACCAAGGGTTCTGGATTCGATCCCGGGCAGTACAAACATTTGTGTGCATGAACACACAAATGTTTGTAATGTTTGGTCTGGGTGTCTTCTATGCAAAAAATGTATGTATTTACAAAACAAATTTAATATAAGTATATATGTATGTGATTATACGTTGTTTAGTACTCATATTACAGGCTCAAACTAAGGTTTGGTACTAGATGGCGCTGTGTGAATGTCAGTGAATATTTATTCTTATTATTTCACATGTCCAACAGTGGACTGTGTAAGCTTTATGTGCAGCTTGGCATTGTAGTTAATGTTGGGGTCTCTTATAGAGAATGGACTCGGCTACGATACCAAGAGTTCCAGGATCGATCACCGTGCAGTACATACATTTGTGCCAACATATTTCTGTTTGTATGGGTGTTTATTACGTTAATAGTATATTTTTAAAATAGTATAAAAGTATTGATTACTCATTGAGTACCCATACAAAAGCTTTATGCTGAAAATGTCTGTAGATACATAATTATTATAAAAAAATAAGGACCAAATCAACTCCCTGCCAAATCTATATCTATACTAATATAAAGCTGAAGAGTTTGTTTGTTTGAACGCGCTAATCTCAGGAACTACTGGTTCGATTTGAAAAATTCTTTCAGTGTTAGATAGCTTATTTATCGAGGAAGGCTATAGGCTATATATCATCACGCTACGAGTAATAGAAGCGGAGCAGCAATGAAAAATTTTTCAAAATCGGGGGTATTTTTTCATACTTGGAGCTTCCGCTGCGTACGCTGCGTAAACGGTTAAAGTTACACAAAAGTCATGTAAAGTATTGTTCTGCTTTTAATGGTCTACAAAAAATCCGCGCCAGCATATGTCTATCTTTTAAGGTTAGCTCACTATAACATATTTTTTGCTAAAAAAATCTGAAATTGACCCCGAAACCTTCAAAGTTGGAGGGAGGGGAAATCGTATGTATAGTGATAAATGCAAGTACTGTGTTATCCCGAATTTAATGCGAGCGAAGCCGCGGGCAAAAGCTAGTATAATTATAAAGAAAGAAAAAGAATCATGTCCAAATGGTATTCAGGCTACTATGATATCGTTATTGTCGTTCGGAAACGCACTCACCAGTTGTGGATATTGTATTGCTATCTTCGATAAACAAACTTACTACATGTGATGTTGAAGGTGGTGGGTATTTTTATTTATTTATTTATTCAAACAAACATGCCAGCTTACAGAAGGTCCAACTCGCCGACAAGTCAAACAAAACGGTCGTCACAACAAATATTAAAAATAAATAAAACTAAGAATAATAATAAATAAAAATTAGAATACAATAAATGCTTAGATTATGTCAATTGAAAAACAACACAAATAAAAAGGTTAAATAAATGTGTAGTCAAATTTTGATTTGGTGAGCGCACTCGCTTTGTAAGCACTGGCTTTTCATTATAATTAGTTTTGTATTTTTCTCTGTAAGTGATTTATTGTAAATCTTTTGAGAAATTAATAATCTATAATCATAGATGTGCACAATCACATTTAAAAAGATGTCCGCGGCAAATCTCTGGCCATCGCGTCGATTGGGCAGAAATTGCATTGGCATCTTAATGTTATGAAAATAACAAAACTAATACGTATGTGCAGTGCGACTCTAAAATTTTTTGGTTGACGTTTTTTCGTGATGGTGCATGTATTTAATTGTTTATCTCAGTCTGCATCATACAAAAAGGGGCCGTGTGACAGTTTATTATTGGTTGCATCTACGTCAAATTGTTTTATAAAATAGTCACGATATTGCGTTGCTTCGGAATGTACTGTGACAGATAGGGCTAGCAAAATACTGAAATGAGCTTAAAATCAATTTTTCCGTCCAAGCGGATCATTGAAATCAAAAAATATAGGGAGTCCATTCGTGCTTCGGAAACGCACGTAAAGGCGTTAGTTCCAATTACTATGATGAAATAATATTGGCATTCTCTTCAACTCATACTCATACAGTATGGAAGGCTCTGCAGTGGATAATGATGAGATTGAGAACTGGTTAGGTCGGCTACCTCAAGAACTACTTCAAAAATTAGTTTTAAATTAACGAATGTACGGTTGTACTAGATGCACCGGCTAGCTCACGACACATACAATTCGACGGACACAGCGTGTACAAATTTTAGAGTTATTTATTACAGTATAAAAAAAACTTTAATAAGAATTTAATAATATGTACCTAATATACGTAGTTTATATATCGTTTATATCACTCGTGAGGGGTACCTACTTGTACTTATCTTAACTTGGGATGCTTAGTTCAATTTTGATTCCCTTTATAACATTTCATCGGTATTGTAAATTAGAAAAACTTTCTCACCAAAAACCTTCTTCATACAAATAAAGCTTTAAAGTATTAAATAAATAAAATAATAAATAAATATCCACTGACATTCACACAGCGCCATCTAGCCCCAAGTTAAGCGTGAAGCCTGTATTATGGGTACTAAACAACGGATAAATATACTTAAATACATTTTTTTTTTCGTAAATACATACATATCATACATAGAAAACACCCAGACCATTACAAACAGACATGTTCTTGCACACAAATGTTTGTACTGCCCGGGGATCGAACCCGGAACCCTTGGTGTTGCAGCCGACCTCTCAACCACAACACCAAATGGGTCGTCAAGTATTTGTTGTCATCTTTGGGATAGACTGGCCAAGTGTCAGTTGGATAATTTGGAGTTACTCGTAATTGAGAAGCGGACCAAGAGATTTGATTGAGTTGACTTTGAATATCAGCATCGAGCCTTAAGTCTTTTTGTTATTTACTGTACACACTTCCGTTAACCAACGCCCGTATTACATGTATTCCAAAGTGTCGTACGAAGTGTTTTGAGTTTATACCCTATATTAGCCTTGTGAAACTGAGGGACTTGCTGCCGGACTTGCTGGTGTGTCCCGAAATGTACTGAGGATCTTTTTATCAGATATAATAGTCAAAAGAAATTGTGGATGTTTAAAAATTGTCATTTTTGATGCTGTGCCCGAACGCATTTTCTTGCCCTCTGGTATTGCAAATGTACATGAGCGGCGGTGTCATTTACCACCAGATGAGCCGTTTGTTCGTTTGCCTGCTATAGCATAAAAAAAAACTTATATGTCTAAGTCATCACCGAACAACCAGAATAGTCTGTTGAAGACTTGCACAGCGGCACCCCTATTATATTCTTCCTCATCGGACAGTGTAATTATGTGTGCATGTTGTAAAACCGTATAACGTCTATTAATCATTATTCAATAACTTTCGTGCCGGCCGAATACCCACTTCAGCGCCTTAAGCATGGATTTGTCATAATACTGTTATTATGTGTTGCGTTCGCGTATGGTAATGCTATTGCCTATTTGTTTTCTATTTCATGTTAATGAAACATGTTGTTGATAAGTTATGGGTTTATAGGAGTGGGATGTTTTGCCGGCGGGCTTACGCCAAGTCAAGTATTTGATAAATAAATAAATATCCACTGACATTCACACAGCGCCATCTAGCCCCATGTTAGCGTAAAGCCTGTATTATGGGTACTAAACAACTGATGTACATACTTATTTTTTTGTACATACATATTATACATAATAAAAAACCCAGACCATTACAAACAAACATGTTCATGCACACAAATGTTTGTACTGCCCGGGGATCGAACCCAGAACCCTTGGTGTAGCAGCCGACGTCTCGACCACTACATCAAATGGGTCGTCGAATTGATGAAAATGAAACTTAATAATTGAAAGATGAAATTAACCTAATTGTATCATCATTAGCTTATAACGCCCCACTGCAGGGACAGGCCTACCCACGCAACATAACCATGGGAAGCTTGGTTCATAATAACCCACCACTTGAGTACCATTGGATTGGTGGGTGTTAACGACCTATGTCCAGCAGTGGACTGCGATAGGTTGAATAGATAACGACTGCTCTCCTTACACAGTGGCCAAGACCGACGGCTTAACGTGCCCTCCGAATTAAATCGTCTTTCTTTACAGACAATCAGGTGATTCAAACTCATCATCAGCTCATTAAACGTCCCCACCGAGGGGCACGAGCCTACCCGTGTAGGGTGTTTAGGCCTTAGTCGTCCACGCGGGCCCAATGCGGGTTAGACGACTTCACACACAATCTTCTAATCTCTTCGCCGGCGTGCATGAAGGTTTCCTCACGATGTTTTCCTTCACCGTAAGAGCGTCGGATAACGTACATATATTTTGTAAAATCAAAAATACATTGGTACGTGTCGGGATTTGAACCTCAGCCCTCCCGGTAGGAAGGCGACAGTCCACACCACTGAGCTACCGACGCTCACATTCAACCTGCACTGTTCTAACCAAAGTGAGAAAAAACGCACAAAATGACTTTTACTATCTTATGGTCTTCTCATGGGATTTGAACCAACGATCTCCGGCTCTAAGACCAACGCTGAGCGCACTACATCACGGAGTCAGTAAATTACGAAGTTAGTTAAACTAAATTCAACTTTAAATACTTAGAACACTTTCCATGTTTGTGTTTGGAATATTACATTATTCAAGTGAAAAACTCATTTTATTTGGTGATATGAAATTGTTTATTCTCAAATAAGTACCTATTCAGTTTATTAAAATTTATTTTTTATTCATTGTTTCAGGTAAATATTGCTGTATTGAAATGGAGTTCATCATCGCCTCATTAAACGTCCTCACCGAGTAGCATGAGCCTACACGTAAAGGTGTATAGGCCTCAGTCGTCCATGCGGGCCCAGTGCGGGTTGGACGACTACACACAACCTTTGAATCCTTTCTCAGGCGTGGGCAGGTGTCCTCACGAGTTTTCCTTCACCGTAAGAGCGTCAGTTAATTTTCAAAATTCGAAATAACATTAGTACGTGGCGGGAGTTTATCCTGCATCCTCCAGATCGGAAAGTGTTGCCTTACCCACCAATGAGCCACCGATGAATGAAAAGTGTTTATTTATTTTAGGTCCTTACAGAAATGAAATGGGATTACATGATGGTAATGTAGAAAGACATCAGTACACAGTGGGACTAAAATTTACTTTTATTAAATTACATTTACTTTTCGTAATTTCAATGTCCAGAAATTGTTGCAATATTAGATTGTGGATTTTAAATTGTTAAAATGAATTATGTAGTGTAATGCAGATAATGTATGTAATGTTAATTGTTTTAATTAACATTTAAAAGACTTGCGTATAACAATCAACACTAATTTCGCAAAATACTTTTAAGTAGGCTATAAAATTATGCCTCACACATTATATACGTATCGATGTAACAACATTACAAAATCAGATAAAATATGTAGTTCAAATGTTGTAATGCTGACTTAAAATTATTTAACGTAAGTGCGTAAAACTGAGTAATTATAAATCCAAGGTGACGCGTAGCGCGGGGTGACAACGATACCGGTTAGCGGTTGCGTAACAATTAATTAACTATGTTACATTAATTGGAGTTTGACACGACGCTCATGTCATGTCAAATAAATGTTTGGTTTATTATGATGAATACGTGCACAATTAGGGATATATTGTAATATTAATTGTGTATAAAATGAGCTTATGATTATACAATTTACAACTTTTTTCAAACCAGTATTTGTGCTAAGCTGCTGCATCTTGCAACAATTTTACTTGAATCTGAAAAGTACTATTGTATAAAAATAAAATATATTTATAACAGGATATAAAAGTTTTAATTAATAATATTTTAAAAAACTTATTGTTAATTTTGCGAAATAGACAATTTTACGCTCCACCTGCTGTCGTTAGATAAATAAAGACTTGTCTTATTGACGTTTAGTATTGGAAAGAATAAGAACAAATTACATTTCCCAATTAAAATATCTAATGAAAGCTCGGGGGGTGTCGACTCGCATCGGATCGATTAGTTTCGCGATAGGTCACGCCTTTTAACGCCTCGTCGACCTAATCTACAGTTACATAACGTGCACTTGCTCCAATTTAAACCTGATTTAAATTTAACTTCATATTGGTGACACCTGCTCAAACGTAGCTTGCGAAAGTAGGTAATACATGTGATTGATCCTTAATATTAATGTAAAAATTGATTATAGCTCGTTTGTTGATAATTTATGTATATTTATTTCATTAGATCATTCAAAAATCACGCTTGTCAATGATGTTTAAATTTTAAGTTGGACCTTCTATTATGTTAATTTAACTAGCAAAGGAAACATAAAAACCATACATTTATATGTTCCCACGGAGCTAAGGTAAATCAACTGCAAGGTTTAAGTAGTTGCATTGTTTTATTTTATCATGAACCTTAGATCCTCTGATCTACGTGACGAGAGGTCTGCAAATAACATTTTTTTTGTTGACTGCTGTGTGTGGTATTTTAATAATTCTCACTAATTATTCACATTAACAGGTCATTATTACAGTTCTCTTTGAATGAGTTATGTATAATTAAGGGATTGGGTATCGTTACATTTCATGATGATCCAATGTTAGCAGTTGACTAAAGCCTATATTGTCAGGAAACACGACGGTGGGAATAATTTGTAAAGATTTGGTTTGGATATTTGATTTGTGAACAACTTAAAAAAAACATACTGCTTGAATGCATGATAATATAAAGGAATACTTACGAACTTAATGTATGAATACGTTACTAAGATTTAAGTCATGACTGGCTGTGCTCCGCGGTGTTACTCGCGGTATAAAATATTCTCCCACAGTAAAACGTAGCCATTGTGTTTATCCAAGGTATCAGCCAATAAAAGTCTCGTCAAAATCGGTCTAGCCGTTTCAGAGATTACCCGGAATAAACAGATAGACGGACAGAGTCAATAATTAAAAAAATGTATTTCCATGTATACTTCGCATACAGGTATTTTCATATGCACGTGGTAAAAAACTTTCTTTTATGTTACAAAGTGAACAGGACGGTCAGGACGCTCACCTGATAGTAAGTGATACGCCTGACCATGACAGAGCGGCATTGAAGGAGACCAACAACTAATATACAGTTATTATTCTCCATCAATGCCGCATCGCGCCCGTCACCCGGGACTACAGATGTTAGGTCTCTTATACCTGGTAATTTCACTAGCTAAAGTGCCCTATTGCCGAAACACAAAAGTCCTATTTCACGGGACGATATCTATCGGTTATTTCAACAAATATTAGGTTATCATTATCAGCATAAACCTTTCCAGTAAAGAGCACAGACCTTCCCGCACAGCATATCTACGAAAGATATTAAATGGGAAACCCGAATCTCCTCTTACCTGAGGGTTCCGGCGGAAGTTAGGGTACAAAAACCGACTTGAAACACAAAGTGATAGATAAGGTGATAACAGGATATATATACATAAACGATTTCCGTTAAATGAAGTACATAATCCATTCTAAAATGCTCTGATTATGTCGATAAGTGATTTTGAAACAAGCCGCCGGCCTTTCCTGGTTAGTTACAGAATACAAACCGATGCAGCCTTTCGCTCCAGTTTGCCGTTGGCACCAGTAAGACGTTGAAGCGGGGCGGGAATACCATTACATAGGAGCATTAGATTTCGTCATTGGGGTTGTTTATTTTAGGTTCATTTCGAAGTTAAGATTCACATTGGATTTTATATCATTTCGATAAATAAAATGATGAGCGATTTGTGCATTCCCCACGCAATTTGTCCCAATTAAATTTTTTGCTACGCTTAATTGTTAAAATACAATCAAGAAGACATAATTTAATAAAGGAATTTTAATAATCAAAGTATAATTTAAAATTTTATTTGTTCAGAGTTAGGTAAAGAATAATCTGAGGATAAATAAAATCACCATTAAAATGACGGTCAAATTAAGTTCTTCATGAACATCATCTGCATCTGTTCTTCATGAACTACGTGACATATACTATATTTGATTCATGAGCGAACTTTATAATATATTTTATGAGTATAACAATCAGCTCACCTGGTGTTTAGTCACACCGCTGCATGTGAAATCATTTGCAAGACCAAGAATCCCATAAATGCCTTGCCGGCTCTTTTGCCAAATAAATAAGGTCTTATCGGCGCAGAACCAACCAGAAGGACCGATGAATTTATTAAGGATTAACTGCTAAGAATCAGACCTCGGGGAGTTCGTTAGAACGAGGATGAGGCTAAATTCATCTAGTAAGGAGCTTTGGTATACAACTTGTCTAATACTATTTTATATCAGCACACATCAAACGATTCGAACGGTAGGTAGATCGAGCCT
>PQWD01007550.1:101312-123374 GCA_019425675.1 Leucinodes orbonalis
AATGAGTGTAAAACATATTGCAGCATTTTAAAGCCTTAATTGTAGCGAGTGGCCTTGTGATGTTTATAAGGTGGTACACAATCTTTTTAAGCGGCTATTTTCTGGCTACTATATGCATTTATGCAAGTACAGACTTGTGCAATATCTCTAGAACATAATGATTTTTGTTTTTATACGCATTTTTGTAGTTTATGTATAAAGAGTGTCGATGGCTCAATGGTGTGAACTGTTGCCCTCCTACCGGGAGGGTTAAGGTTCAAATCTTTATTTGGAATTTCCGAATTATATGTACGTTATAACATCGTGATGAAACCTGCGCATGCCTGCGAAGAAATGCAAAGGTTGTGCGTGAAGTCTTCCAACCCACACTGGGCCCGCGTGGACGACTAAGGCCTATACACCCTATACGGGTAGGCTTGTGCCCCTCGGTGGGGAAGTTTAATGAGCTGACGATGAAAGTTTGTCAACATAAATGTAGATGATGTGACTGCCCATGAGTTAGTGACTGCTTAAATTGCAGTGACAATGCTAGCTTAGCCATGCTAGAGTATATGTTACGAGTATGCCGAATTCGTTGATCTATTTTTTTAATATTTTTAGTACTAGTTATAACGAATATAACTTTAGATAATCCACAAGCACAAGTGCAACTTCTAAATAGTGTCAGTGTGTAATTAAAAGCCGAAGGCGACATGTGCGCGCGCATTGCGCAAGCTCAGGTCGCGGCCCAGCCAGACCCGTTTGGGCGGCCAGTGTTGCCGAAACCGATTCGAGAATCGATTTTTAACGCTAATCGATATAAATTTGATACAATTAATCAAGGCTTTGTGACTAAACTAGTTTTTGTTATTTAATTTTGCAACTAAGTACTCAAACTACTCGTTGGTTAAGTTAAGTTAAGTAATAATTAAGTTAAGTTAAGTTACTTGCCCACTATCGCATTAGAACGCTATTATAGTACATACATAATGCAGGATAATTTGTGGCAAAATAATCAGTATTAACTCTGTCTTTGACTTTTCTGAAGATACCATATGTACTCAAATAAGTGGAAGAATTACGTGAGAAAATATCTTTATCCCAACCAAAAAGAAAGTGAGGTCTAGTGACCCATAACAAGGCATTGGGCCAGCGCGTGGTTTATATTCTAAAACTTGTCGTTGTTCAAAAGTCAGAAGTCCTTTTCTAGCAGTGAATACGACAAGTGGTTGCTACTAGCTACCTTTGCAATACACAGGAATAGATAATCTGTACCTATATTTTATGTTCAAGATATCACGTCGATAAAGAAGTGGTAGGTTATGTTAAAGTCATGTGGGATGGTCAGCATTCACTGATATTTTACATCGTACAATGGACTTGCGAGCCAGGTAACCTCTGGCCTTCAAAATAGTAGCTGATGTACATAAACTACTTAGCATTCCCTTCTTATAAGTGAAAATAATGTATAGGGTAGCGAAAGTATTTTTTTCATCATCATCAGGCCATTATATCAAAGACTTCTATATAACCTCAGTTTATATAGAAGTCTTTGCAATAATGCAAAATGATTATAATCTCCTATATTAATTGAACTTATTCATTAAATATTTGGAAAAATATGTAAAATAAATACCTACAACTAAATAATTTCATGTTATTTCCAGTTCTTCGCATCACTAGTTCACGGAGTCCTTAGCCTCACTGATGATTACTTATAAGTATGTCCTAATGTACAGTTCATAAGAATCTATATACACTGTTTCTCGGTTTACTTCTTGGGAAATTGCAATTCAATATCAAACATATTGTGTAACGAGCAAGTTTAAATAGGTATCGCGCTATTTTGGCATACTTAAAAAGATTAATAACAACAAATGATTCGATTCAAATAGTTGGCTTTGCTGGTTAGAGAACAATAGGTAAGAAAATTATATCTTTAAAATCTTTGTAGAAGTTCAAGCCAATGCATTCTAACATAAGCTGAGCTTTGTGACTACATTCTTTTAAACTCTATACCAAAACGTAAGCATTACTCACATTTATTTTTCTCTTTTCTCATAGTTCTCATAATTAAAAAAGCAAACATTGTAGACTAGATTACAATAAAGATATTCACTTATAATTAGATACAAGAATAAATTTAACGACAATAAATCAGGTCAGGCTTAGTGGTGTGGACTGTCGCCTTCCTACCGGGAGGGCTGGGGTTCAAATCCTGACACGTACCAATGTATTTCCGAATTTTCGAAAATAAATGTACGTTATCCGACGCTCTTACGGTGAAGAAAACATCGTGAGGAAACCTTCATGCACGCCTGCGAAGAGATTCGAAGGTTGTGTGTGAAGTCGTCCAATCCGCACTGGGCCCGCGTGGACGACTAAGGCCTAATCACCCAATACGGGTAGGTGGGTCCCCTCGGTGGGGACGTTTATGAGCTGATGATGATGATGATGAAAGTCACGTCAGGAGAAAAGGAAAGAAATGTTGCACATTAGTTTTATACATACGCATATCGCGTATGCATTGATAGATTATTATTTTTGATTCAATGATTGCACATCTTTAATTCTTAAGGTACTATGTCATTTTCAATTAATTTAGCTCTCGAATTAAAAGACTACAACTTCAATTCCCTATTAAAAAGTTAAGTCAACAGGTGCAGTAGTTATGCCTTTTTCCAAATCAGCGTAAAACGTAGCTCAAGGAAGTAAGAGTTTGCGTCTTTGGAATGTCCACAGCACCCGGAACCTCGTATCAATCCTGTTTATACACTGTCAAGTTAATATGTTTTAAGAAAACGGAACAAGAAGGTTCTAGTAAGCTTATTACGCAGTCACAAGGGTATTATTTTTGAATACATTATCCTGTGGTCTTTATTACTGTAATTTTAGGTGGGATACAGTATAATCAGTGCGTATACGGAAGACAGGTGTCATGTTGTTTTTATATGTAGTTACCGGATATAACTTTATTCATACTTTTACAACTGTCGTATGTTTTGATTCAAAGAGTAGCACGTGTGTTTATGTGACATTTTATAAGGAAAACCAAACGTGCATTGTTTAAATCTAAGATTACTAAAAAAATATTTTATCTTAATTTGATTAATAAAATAAAGATTTGACAATCGTTATTAATTTCAGTGTGTTTTGTAGATAAACTCATAAATATAGGATATTATAAATATTTTTTTAACTGACTTAACTGAAAATAGATACACAACAGACGTAATAAGTAAATCTTTTTCGCATGCCCGAAGCACAATTTTTACCTTTACATACCTATAGGTATAAAAAAATAGTATAACTGACAATAATGTTCGATTTTACGCACTTAGTATTTCTATTACCTAGCTGTCAATGATATTACGTTACGTATACGGAAGAATTTGACAGCTGTCCATGTACAGACAACGTAACCGGATCTCATTACCATTGTGTTATGGACACGCGAGAATTATAGCACTACACATAATCTCACTTCGGTAATTTTGAGTTAAGTTTTATACTGCAGTAAATAAACTACAAAAAAACATACATATTAGAAAAGACAATCATATTACTGGAATAGATAATGAAGTGCATCGTTTGCAAAATTTGATACTTCATACAATGATTTATTGTACTTTATGTAAAAGTTATACAGCTTTTTTGACGACTTGAAGTCATTTGGATTGCTTATATTCAATAACATTCACGCACATTTGATGTTAGGAGTGTTTATTTAATTATAAAATGAGACAAAACACTACATTACAATGTTTAGTCTCGAGTCACAATATTGTAGCTTTAGTGAAATATGGACAATTTGATACACGAGCGCCAGGTTATTTCCACACTTCGACGGAAATGGGGCGTGCGCTGTGACCTTGCAATGTCGTTCTTTGTTTGCTATACATTTTCGTCCGCCTATCTCCAATGCGGATGACAGCTTGCGGACGTTCATACGCCGTATCAAGGTCATCATATGACCGGTTTGAAAACTGGAGCTTTTATAAATCGAGGGTATTACGCAAACTTTTTGCTGGTCTTTACAACGGCTGTAATGTACACCTACAGTTCTTTAGTGAGAATGATCTTAAAATATAAACCGGACAATTCAAAACGTTGACATTTCGATGACTTGCATCAGTGGCTTTATTTCATAAATCATAAGCTTTTCATCATTGTTATCAATTATATAAAGGTTTATACGAATAATCAATTAATTAATGACTAATATTTCCTATACTGGGTTGATTAAAATAGATTACAACGAAATTATTTAAGTTTAAGTCGTGATTATGAGATCGATGTCTCGTGGTCACGTAGGCTGTAAGTGTTCTAGGTGATTGCGATCGTGATAAGAACTGTATTGCATATGGGTAGGGTTGTCGTTGATATTATTTTCTGGTTACATGAGCCCGCTTTTACAATGTTTTTCAATTTAAAACCTGTTGTTACAAAAGTACGGGTGGCACTTCCTATATATTTAATATTGTATGTCAGTAAGAAGCACGGATATTTCATGTGTTTCTAGGAGAAAGCACAGTGACTTACGAATTGGATATAAGTATACTTTTCTTTTATTTATTGGTAGATAAAAATTATGTAGGGTTATATTTGAATTGGTACATCATTTGGGTTGGCTAGACAGATAGATATATGTAATATTACTCGCCATACTAATATTCGTGATTCTTAATACAGGGCGACCAACTTGTTAGCCTGATGGTAAGTGACACGTCTGCCTTGATGCAGTTATGAAGGAACCCAAGGACTATGGATATTAATTATTTTTTTCGACACCGCGTCAGTATCCGATAATAAGTAATTAAGTATATACATATTATTTTTAATGTAAAGTTCACTTATTCGCAAGAGTAAATAGGCTGTTTCTAGACAGGCTAAACCTCGGCCGCGTCATCACCGTCCTTATCGTCAGTTGATATTGATTGCATCCAAAGCTTCTCGATAGATGATAAAAAAACTTTATTTTGATGTAATTACTTTTTTAATTAAATATTTTTTATTATTATTTATTTGGGAACCCTGCTACCATGCGAGAGTGTCCGTTCAGACGTCACCGCTGTCGCAAGGGCGCGCGCACTGAATATCGTACTGTGTCCTACTTCGTAATGTCAACATCACGCCTGTTATAAAATGTTAATTCAACCTTTTTTGTTGCAGGTAATTGTCTTTGTTGGGAAAGCGCGAATGTCGATTGTACGAACGTGTGACGTGCAGTATCGTAAGTTGGTAGACATAACTATTTTTGTTAACTAAGGCCTGTATCCTAGAACGAGACTCAAGCATTGATCTTTATTTAAATAGAGTTACAAAGGGATGCCGCTATTTGTCGTTTATAACACTATCCCTCTCCAACTCAATTTAAGTAAAGATCAACCTTGAGTCTTTTTCGAAAATACGGGCCTCTCTCTTCAACCTATTGCAGTCCACTGCTGGACATAGGTCTCCCCCATTTTGCGCCAGACATCCCGGTCCTCCGCCTTTCTCATCCAGCTTCCACTAGCAACCTTTCGCAAGTCGTCGGTCCATCGGGCCGGAGGGCGTCCTACGCTACGCTTGCCAAGACGCGGTCTCCACTTCAGAACTCACCTGCTCCAACGGCCATCGGTTCTGCGACATACGTGACCAGCCCACTGCCACTTCAACTTGCTGATCCGGCGGACTATGTCGGTAACTTTAGTTCTCTTACGAATTAAATCATTTCTAATCTTATCCCTAAGAGAGACTCCAAGCATAGCTCGCTCCATTGCGCGTTGAGCGACCTTGAACTTGTGAACCAATCCCGCAGTCAGTGTCCATGTCTCAGCTGCGTATGTTAGTACGGGTAGGACGCATTGCTCAAAGACTTTCGTCTTACTACTCGTCTCCTCTCGAAGTTATGCCGGCCAAGTTGTATGGTTTGGCCCAGGTAGATATACTCCTGCACAACCTCGAGCCGGACGCCATCAACGCATATCGGTTGTGCATGACACGACTGTTGAACATGACTTTCGTCTTGTCCAAATTCATGCCAAGCCCAACTCGTCGGGAAGATTCATTAAGGCTGTTCTACTGAACAGCAAGCTCTTCCGATGACTCTGCCACGATACGGGCCTACTCGTAAATATTTAAGTAGGCAAAATTATGGAGAAATAGTAACTGTGAACAACTGACTTGATAAGAAACCTACGAAATAAATAGATCGTTTTTGTATTATCAAGGGAGTTGTATGCTTTTTAATCCCATATAATTTAAAAAAACACTGAATCATTACAATTAGGACTATGATTAAAAGCTTGCAAAATATTGTCTTTTACTTTTTTTAGAGGGAAAATTAATTTATTAAGTACCTACACTACAGTTATTGGTTTTCTTTAAAATGCATCTGCCATGGGCATATCACATCCATGTAGTAACAATCAGGTGAGCGAACTCGTCACCCCGTTTACCGTTGTAAGATAAAATGAAACTTCTAATGTATCCAAATGTAAATCACGGAAGCCGTACTCATATGAAGGTTGCGGTGTGTCCTCATTGTGACCTTCGTCACGCAAGGTCCTACACCCCTCCCCTTTCACTTCTCTGAGTGGAAGCGAAAATCAGTTGTAGGTCGTCCATATATTGTAAGTCTTCTTCCTGCCTGCGTCTGATCATAATTTAGTTGATATTTGAGTTTCAAATTAATGTGAATTACCTACTAGTGTAAGGTAACTCCGATTAGGGTACAAGGATCGTAACTTTACTTTCAGGAAGACTTTTATTTCGAACCATGTCATATCTTACATCACGGGTTCCATTTCCAGACAGAACAATATATTTGTTTGCATGAACATGTCTCTTTGTATTGGTCTAGGTGTTTTATGTATAATATGTATGTATACACAAAAAAACTATTTAAGTATGTTTATCCTTCGTTTCGTTCCCATATTACAGGCGAACTTAAAGGCGCTGTGTGAATGTTAGTAATATTTTTTTATTATTATTTCATCGAAAATATTGTATTAAAAATTTGATATAACGTTTTGATCGCGAACAGCGAGTCCGACTTACATAAAATTTTCTAGGCTCCTACTTTTATTATAAAAAAAAATATTGACTTCCACTCAGCGCCTAGCCCTAATTTAAGAAAGAAGTAAGTTTGTGTTCGGAACTACACGCAATACAAAAAAACAAAAGCATTATTAAAGATAGAAAAAGTCTCAAGCAAATACGAATAGACATGTTTTTTCCACATTTATACATTATACGGTAGTTAATCAAATCCATAACTTCTGGTGTAGAAGTTGCCTTCTAATCATAACTCTACAAAAACTGTCATTAACCAGTATAACGTATTTGAGACTCTTGAACCGAACGTATGTAATATTTTTATTCAATCAGAAAATCAACATAACATAAAAAACAATCTCTCTAGCTATCACCATAATTACTATTACAATGGCATTACTTGTCTACCTGTCAGGAGGTAATTATTGCAAGCATTAATTTAGGCTGAGTAATGGTCCACGTACATACGTTCATATGACATACGGACAAGTGTTACGTGTATAACGGAGCTGTGCATATGCTAATTTTCTAGACATGATTATTCAATTGTTATAACACAGTCTATATGCGGCATAAGCTTTACGATAGATCATAAGGTGAAGTAATAGGTTATTAGATTAATTACTAGTTGACATAATAAAAATAGTTGATTCGTGGTTTGCTAAGGCAAGACCAGTATAATGATGTTTTTTAGTTATTACGAGTCACTACTCTTAAGATTCAGTAGTGCATTGTGTGGACTGTTGCCTTCCAATCTGGAGGGCATAGTTTCATCCCGCCACGTACTGGACCAATATCTTTTCGAATTTTCGAAATTATATGTACGTTTATCCGTCGCTCATACGGTGAAGGAAAATATCGTGATTAGATATTTCGTACACCAATGAGCCACTCACTCCATCCGCTTCTAATCCTTTGAATATAATAAATATTGTAATTTCGTTTTTCCCTCTTCTCTCTCTCTCTTCAACCTATCACAGTCCGCTGAACATACGTCTCCCCCATTTCGTTTGCGTACATTAAATTTAATACCAATGTTTGCATGCAACGAACCTACAATCATTTGCTCGAATAACGGCAGAAATAGCTAATAAATAATATTTTATGCATAGACTATATTTTTTCTTTTGCCTTATGGATTTCCGCGTGGAGACCGGCCCTCTGGTGGCTCGAGGTCGCCCGCTCCGTTCACTGGGCTGCCCACGGCTCGTTGGAAAAGTTCATTTCAATTAGAGCTGCGACTGTTTGCTCTTGTTTTTTAAGACCTTGATTGACAATTGACTTGTATATGGACTTTGACGTGAACGATTTTGGCAGAATGTAAATTACATTGGTGAAATTATTAATCGCCATCAATGATATTCTGTATATATAAAGGTAGATACGCCATCCGTGCCTCAAAAACGAACCGTCAAAGAGAATATAGTTGTAGGCTCTTCGTTTATATAAATGTACGCTCATTCGAAATATGTGTATGTGTGCTGTCGCTGCATTCGGAACACTTTTTTCAATTGTTTTGTGAGCATATCACGAATCTATACTCTTTACATCATTGATTACTATGGTTATTTTAAGAACCTTTAGGGATGATTCCTAAAGTTTATTATGAAAAATACGTGCAATACAGTCAAAGAAAGAATACAATTTTGGGTTTTCTAGGCTACTTAGCTAAAATGTTTTAGTAAGTCAAGATTGGACAGTAACCTTTGTTTTATTTCTGGCAAGTCAATAATGTTTTCCTTTTCATTGAGATACTACGTACTACGTACAATTCCATATTGTTAAGAGTTTGGATAAGTAGATTGTCTAATTTAGCAAACTAGATGCAAAATCAATAGAATTTGATTCACTGAGGAGTGATAGCTGAAGATGTTCCTGTGTAGTTGCTTACTTATGAGGATTTAACATAATACAAATTTTTCACGAGATTTCTATGAATAAACAAACAACACCTCTTTTAGGACTTCTTTAACACTCCTGGAATTCCAACACGCACCGGTTCGATCTTGACATATTATTATTTAAAAATAAAACATAGTAATACGTTGTAAATATTCATTGCAGCCTGAACCGTATTTAATTATTTCCAATTGTAGATATTACTGGTTACTATGAACCAGTTGAACGCGTTGCCAGTATAAAACTTTTTAGTTTAACCCGGAAAAGCTCACGCATACTCTGAACTGCATTCCGATATACTTGTATTTCGTAAACTCCTTTGATTAATATATCCATACCTTTTTGTTGCGAATACTCTACGTGACACGAAAGTAATGAACTATAAAAAACTGGCAGAATTATTGGTAATTATTGTAGTTTTACAAAGGAATTCAGGTTTTAACAGCAATAATCATAAGTACATTTCATTCTAGTCCGCCATTAATGTTAAAATGTATCGTTTAACCATTTCTTTCAAAGATAATTTACCACTGGGACACCGTTTGTAAGGCCATTTGCATGAATTCCTCTGTCTCACTCGTAGTGGCATTTATATTTTCGGTTTTGCTGTGCTTCGTAAGCAAGAAGTGAATTTACTACATTCTATAAAATTTTTTTGAGTCACAAGTTACGTAGCCTTTTTGAGGGTTAATCGAGTTGAGTTCGTATGGGTACATTCAAAAAGTAGTGATGAGAACACTATTACGAAATATTTATTTACTCGAAGACTTATTACGAAAAGGCAATAAAAAATTTTTTTGTTGGCGGGGACAATTATGTCTGTGAGTCTATGACCACCTATAAAAATCACTGCCAAATATATACATAAATACACCTTGCCACTGTGTTCTTACCTGAATTCTAATAAACCATGTCAAATTCGTAAAAACACAACGTGCATTTTACAGTTCTTTGGTGACGACAACCAAATAATTCCCTTAAGGGTTAATTGAACACATAAGCAATACGCAGAAATGTCTTCTCGCTAACATGAAAATAACTGGACGACGTTTGAATTTGTAATTTAAAAGTAATTGGGTATTTGACACCACTAATCGTTGACGTAATATTTATTGGTTTCAGTGTATTTAAAAATACAATATTGCAAATAAACAAAAGTGATCAATGAAACGACATGTAAAATAAAGTGCACTTTTATGAAAATAAGGTTTGGTATTTTATCGCGAACGGTGGAGAATACCGAATTGTAATGCAACAAGATACTTATTGATGCTTATGAGCGTCGGTGGCTCAGTGGTGTGGACTGTCGCCTTCCTACCGGGAGGGCTTTGGTTCAAATCCCGACACGTACCAATGTATTTTCGAATTTCGAAAATATATGTACGTTATCCGACGCTCATACGGTGAAGGAAAACATCGTGAGGAAACCTTCATGCACGCCTGCGAAGAGATTCGAAGGTTGTGTGTGAAGTCGTCCAATCCGCATTGGGCCCGCGTGGACGACTAAGTCCTAATCACCCTATACGGGTAGGCTCGTGCCCCTCGGTGGGGACGTTTAATGAGCTGATGATGATGATGATGAAGATACTTATTGCTAAAACATCAATATTCAAACAAATAGGTAACGGTGTTATGATTTGTGTAAGATATGTTATGGTTATTTGTCTTGTTTTGAAATGTATGTTTTTAGATTGATACATTGATGACATTGCTTGTGTTTCGAGAGCAATAACAGATTCTGTGTTTGCAAGTAAAGTTATTTTTGATATTAATGAAAGAAGAAAAGAATTTGGTGTATTTTAGATTCCTTACAATATCTAAGCTCATTACAGTGTTTGGCAAAGTTATTATTATTGATTTATAATCGCTCAATTCGTAACGTTACTAAATCGGATTTTATTAGGTATATAATAGGTGGCAGACGAATATAAGTAATCTTACCACACCAAATATACGATCTCATTACAAACTCATACTGTCTTCGAACAAACAAATTGCGTATACATCCTCCTTTGCGGCATAACACTAACTTATTATACAAAAAGATGAACACGCCCTTGATAACACCCAATTCCAACAAACTATAATTCCACAGCGGAAGGCGGGTTAGGCTTGCGGTTAATCTTTATTGCATCGAGTTATGCTGCAGTTCTATGCGCTCTGTTGGTTTTTATTAGACGATTTATTCAGCTCTGATGGGGATACATAATTGCGTTGTTTCATTCCACTTACAAGGCATTGCTTAAGGAAATGTGGTTGCATATCATTTTAATATCATGCACAATATTACCGGCTGCTGTCGGCTTGTAAAGGGTACTTTAGTAAAGTTATTAGCTTTTGCTTTTGTATTAGATTCTCCGCAAACTGCAATTTAATGCTTCGATTAACTTTTATAACTTAGTTTAGTTCGTATACCTAAGAGCGTCGGTGGCTCAGTGTGGACTGTCGCCTTCCTCCCGGGAGGGCTGTGGTTCAAATCCGACAAGTACCAATGTATTTTCGATTTTCGAAAAACTAACTGTACGTTATCCGTCGCTCATACGGTGAAGGAAAACATCGTGAGGAAACCTTCATGCACGCATGCGAAGAGATTCAAAGGTTGTGTGTGAAGTCGTCCAATCCGCACTGGGCCCGCGTGGACGACTAAGGCCTAAATACCCTATACGGGTAGGCTCGTGCCCCTCGGTGGGGACGTTTAATGATGATGAGATGACCTAAGAAAAACGTAAAATGTCTAAGTTCCTATTTTACAGGCTTCAATTGTCATTAGTTAATAAAAAAGTAATGACTCGAACTATAGAGGCTAGCGTTATGAACTATCGATTTTTAATAAACATACTAGGTATTCTGTATTTTTAGAGAAAACAACCAAGCAAATAACCATCAAACAGTTCAATAAACCATTCGTAATCGAGCATAACAATAGAACCATTCCGACCTTGACACTTTCTACATAACACGTGATCAATTCCGCAAGCCAAGAACGCTAATACATTACCGGATTAGTACCGCGGACCTTCTAAAGCTTCTATTAGTAAAAGGTAATGGAGCATGCCGGCGACCACTTTCACCTTCGCGACACTCGCCAGCGGCATTGAACTTGCCACCATTGCGTCACGACGGGTACAACTTTATTGACTGGAGATAGTGAAGGTTTGGTCAGTATCGATGTTAAGGACGTATGGTGAAGTTTTGTGATTGTCGTGTTTGTTATATGTGCACATTTTTGTGTGGAATTAGTGCAATGTAATGGTTGAGAAGTAAGCTTATATCATATAATCAGGTTCTTGAAAAGTTAGTTAAGGTGCGTACGTTATGTGGGTTCGATCCCCGTGCACTAATAATAATAATGAATAACCACTGACATTCACGCAGCGCCATCTAGCGCCAAACTAAGCTTAGCCTGTAATATGGATACTAAACAACGGATAAACATACGTATTATATAAAGACAACACCCAGACCAATACAGACATGTATGCAATGCCCGGGGATCGAACCCGGAACCCTTGTTGTAAGAGCCGACATCTCGACCAAATGGGTCGTCGAATAATTAATCATTAGTGCATATACATGTCTATTTGTATTGGTATCCTTGTTTGATGTTTAATATTACGAGTGTTTTTATTTCTAAATAAACTATGTCAATGTTTGCGAAATTAATTAATAATAATAATAACGATTATTTCTCACCATAATCATACAATTTTGTACATGTTCAAAACATCTTAAATCTAGGACACTAATTATGACGCACATGTATGTAAACATTTTTTTTAAAGCTTAATTAAATTCTAGAGGAAATTTGGACCACTATTGCTTCAGTACCACTTCTTGGCGGGCAAATAGTTGTTCGGCAGGATGCACCAATGGTGGTGAGGTTCCAACAGATATTGGTTAATGAATGAGCCTTGAGGACCTGTTAACATGAACTGGTAGAGCTTTGTAAATGTTTATATCCTCCGAACCGTGAGAGAGGTACAGTAAGTAGACAAGATGATTTTTATACAAAGAAAGAAAACACTTTTATTTGGAACACAAATCTTAAAGATAATATAAACATAAAAAATACAAGGAAAACACTTACATAATAATCTTATTTTAAGTTATGACGTCAATGGTATGTTAGTATATTGACAATTGTGAACCAAATTGGTTGCCACTTAGCTTTATTGTCATAGCTTAGGGTAGACGCTGATCTTATGTGGGAACCATAAGAAGACTTTCTACTGTGTGTTGTTCTGATTACTGCAAGATCCTGTTAATTACCACTCATTATCGAATCACAAAGGATACTAACACACTACAGCCATGAATACCAATTTTGCAAACAGAAGTCCGAACGTATTAAGGCCAAGCCTCATTAATTATATGCGTGGGCGCAGCCCTTGTCTTCGCGCGTGTAGGCTTGTCCATCACAACAACTGTGAATAACTAATGGAAGCGGTGACCCCATATGCGATGTCATAACGCAAGTAATGTCATATTACAAATGTACAAGTACAAATTGACGAGGCAGTTACAAAGGTCTGAGGAAATTGAGTCATCTTTTCAAACTAAAGCAAAGCAACGTCATTGGCATTTCTTTCTTTCATTTAGGCATTCAAGATGGCAAGGAATCCATATCAAGTTATGGAAATGAGAGTCTGGGCCAAAGGACAAAGCTGTTTTAACAATAAATTCAAATTGAAGGTATGACAATCGTACTTCACTTGATTAAGTTTAGAATTTTAATACTAACAAGAAAGAATCCATTTCTGTAGTCATTCTTTAACTCATGTTTTTTACATTTAGTCGTATTTCTTTGAATATATCCTAAATTTTTTTAGGTTGCTGACTTTGTCGGTGTCATTTCCTCGAGCCTTGTATATATTTCATAAAGACGGTCTCAAATTGAAATATAAAGCTCCTAAGCTTATTATTGTATAAATAAAGATATTCTATGTAATAACGGATCTGATACAGAATAATTTCATTCTATCGTACTAAGAATTGAGGATAGTGACACAATCTTATTTTTTCAGTGAAATCAATAAGTGATCACTAGACAATGGACAATATCTATAAACACAGCAAAGGACATATACAATTTACAGATTTTGTAAAAATGCTTTCTGGCGGATTTATGGTCTTCGGATTTAATTTTGTAGCAAGATGAATGCAGTGTGTTATGTAAAGGAACGAAGATCGTTAAGAAACATTGGCATCTCATTTGTTACAATCAGGATTGCAGTGGAAATGCTAAATTTATTGTAGGGACGGTGATTGCAAAGTGATTTGCCTTGGAATTTAATTCAAATAAAAGTTCATGTTACAAGCAAATAAATATTAAATTCAATGCAGATACATAACCTTGCATTTGCAATTTCTAAATTCGTATCATGAAAACTGTACTCAAATGTCAGGCTTCAATGTTAAATATATAACTAGATCGTACTGTTTTACCTTTACTCGTGGCCTCGACTTTGTCTAGTATTGTTTTAAGGAACCAGTCAACTGGAGCGCACTGAAAACAAAAGTCAATCCATCATCGCGAGCCGTCGGGGCGTGTCAAATGACAGAGCAAATTTCGTTTTTTACGTGCAATAAAACTATTACAGGTTGTTAACACTCCTTAACTCTGCCTGTTATACAACATCGTGCTAACGACGCATTGTCTTCATCAAAACGGAAATTAGTAAGTTCCGCTTCGCTCTGTACACTCCGCTTCGACTGTACTACAATGCCAATTAATGCTCTGTCAGTAAGAGATGAGTATTGTTTGCAAAGAGGCATCGATCAGGACATCATGCGTCCATACAACGCTATTCACCCGTCCAAGGTTTAGATACACGGCCTTAGCTTCCTTCGGTATTCTTCAATCGGACAGTACAATGCCTCCATCATGGTCTATTGTTAGTGGGTCCGAGTCGCGAACAATTGCGAGTTCTATCTCAATGACATCTGATTCTGGGGAGCCATCTAGCATGTCGCCTGTCGAGGGATGAATGTTAGAGCGACTGGCAGCAAGCCGTAAGAGCATTGATTGAATGAAATCTGAATGTCTTTTCTATTATGCAAAATTCCTTGGCTTTATATTTCCTTTTTTTATTACAGTATTAATTTTAATGTTTCGTAACTTTTACATAGATTTTTTATTTAAGATAAATATTTTTCACAATTGCTCAAAGTATTTTTATAACTAATATCATCACTATGTTAGGTAATATTTAAATGGAGAAAATCAGGGTTTCACTCTTGAGTGTATGTTACACTGAGCTATTGCCCTTTTACACTGCTGTGGCATGCATGTGTAGTTTGAAGTGTATGTTGGAGTATATTTTTGTAATCATCATCATCGGTTTGAAATGTTCCATACCTTTGGTAACGGTTGTTATCTTATTCAAATGTTGAGCATCAACCTTGCCCCTTCATATATTTCACCTTCACATTGCGATAAAATTTATACCGTTGCTTACAATCCAGAAACTTTATGTTTATCTTGTATAATACAAAACAATGCGTTGAATAATTCATACGGATTTATAACCCACATTTAGATGTTTGTTCCTTTGTGAGGATAACTGTTAACACCGAATATGTTTGCGAAAACGTCAATTGACAATTCGGTCTCGTATAGAATGCAAGTTCCCGTTTCGAGTTCAACAAATTTACGAATCAGAGCCTTCTCACGAAGAAGTTTCTGTGTTGAATGATGAAATGGTGTGACATTATAAACATGAAAAAGCCTCTCTTGTATTGATGATATAATTTACCGTGGCATTTAACACGACGGAAACTCACGACTGCGCTTGAACTTTTTATGTAAATCGTTGTTGTGATCATTTTAACTTTCGGTGTTGTTACGACTTCATTTTGCAGTTAAAATAATATTTTTATATAGTTTCCGATATCAATTGGTACTGGTTTGCGCGGATTTTTATAGAACTTATTTCTAACCAGTTACTTTATTTTGTTTCAGTAATAATAAGAAATACCGCTCAATTACGGCGACATTGGCAATGGTATATGGTATATATACGAAAGGTTGGATACTCAATCAACGGCGGATCCAGGGGGAGTGTCATAGGGGTCATGACCCCCCCTGAGCTATTTTTAAGTACTATACTTTACGTACATTAACAAATACCTTATAAGTTGTTAACTTGACTACTACTATGTGCCCCCTCCTGGCGCTTAACCTGGATCCGCCCTTGTACCCAATAGGTGAGAAACTTAGGTAGATAGAATAAAGGAGACGAGGAGTTACGACCACCAAAGTCCTTACTAGTTTATCAAATAGACGGACTGTTTTATAAATTTCTCTAGCTTGATACGTGTATAACCTCAAATAATGTTACAACTGCGTAACATTATTTAAGCCTGATAAAAGACTCCTGAAATAATTTTGTAGCGTTTCGTACCGTAACTTGTCTCCCCTGTCCCATTCTTGTTAGTGAATATTCAGGGTCTCATTTACATTTCCGAAGAAAAAGCGTCTGAAAAAGCCAAAGCGTGCAAATACAGGGTCTAGGCTCCGAATATGTTTTTTCCCATTAGGTGTCGAGACCCTTGGTCCGTGGGGCCCTAGCGCTATAAGGCTTTTTAAAGAAATTTCGTAACGATTAGTCGACATCACTAGAGACCGAAGATCTGGCAGCTACCTCGGTCAAATAATTAGTTTATCGATTCAAAGGGAGTTCTTTTAATTGTGTTATTTTTTAAGGATTTTAACATTAAATATATATAAATTAATGAAGCAGAATAATATAATGTTTATATAAATAATCTCTTTGCTAAGATGCAATACAATCCATCTTTATTATTTTTATTACAAAATTATTCAACGAACATATGTGTTACTAAACAAAGGTTCCATGAGACCTTCAGTGTAACCTTCAACGCTCATAGCCGCACATTATAACGTTATCGAACAACAATCAGCGTAGACAATAAGTGCAAGAACGGCCATTACATCAGGCTACCTAATAACTCGATTGCCGTAATCGGTACTTTCACTCAATCGGTGCATCGGACGCTGCGCGCAATCAAACGCCGACCGCCCGAGACCGTTCTTCCGAATGATTAAAGATAACGTAGTAAGATGACCCGTGTTTGCTTAGGGCTGCCTAGCTGTAAACATATTGAATCAAAGATACGAGATTCAGTTTGGTCAGCTAATAGTTAGAATTGTGAAGAATATTGTTCCATTCGGTCCTAATTTCACTATATTTAATTTTAATATTGGTGGAAATTGAAAATAAAATAAAAGTAACCATGGTATTTAATTTAAATTCATAATATATTTGACATAACTAAAACAAATTTGTTGATTTGTTCAAAATATTTTGATTTCAAACGATTTCTTGACAAATGTTTTCTTATTGTCTGTTTATTCAATTATTTAACGTTCAGATTATTCTCCCGGTTCAACTTTATTTTAAATAAGGTTAATACGTACGAAGCCTTAAATTATTCGGATTAATAAGAAATATTTCATACAAGTCGGTACATAATTGCTCCTAAAAGTGGTCAGAATACAAGCTCTTGTTTTTATTTGTAGAACATGTTCTTTTGTCATTCAATCTTATCAAAATATTTATTAAAATAAACACACACGATACCATTGATGGCTGTCAAGATATCAACAAGATCAATGTATTCAAAAGTCTCATTCAATGCTAAAATAGTTTTGGCGGAACCTTAACCTCGTTTCTGTTAGTTGAAATTGTACAATTTACTTTTGTCGATTTTTGTCTAAAGTTGACGTAACGTTGGCGTTGTAATGCTAAATACGTTTCTGGATAAATCGATTTCGTTATTGGGCAGTGGCGTGCACTTCATATATGCAAATAAGCAGTGCATACCTGTGTCCAGACAACCCAGAAAATTATTGACATATTGTATGATTCCCACTCATTCGCCCATTTTCCTCTACAGATAAGAAACCATTGGCGATCTGCTGTCATCAACAACACTCAATTTAACAAAAATGTAAATTATTTATTGTTTTTGCGATAAATGTCACTCACTTTGCATCATACCCTACTCATAATGTCTATGCACGCCACGTATTGGTGTATGAGTGGAATGGCTACGTAATATAGTAATGTATGTAAGCTATGAAACTTCTAAGAGCAGTACTAAAGAGTAGCCTAAGTTTATGTTAGGTTTTTTAATGGAAACTTCTATATAGAATCCCCTCAATAGCTGAGTGAGAATTCATTCCAGCAGTGAGCTGTGCAATGAATTAAAAACTTCATGCCCAAGAAGTCTTTGTATATTTTTATTTATATACTTTTCCCGGACTGTGAGTAAACTCTTCTGTAAAGTCTTACAGCATTCAAGACCCTAGTTAAAACATACACTTTTAATCTGGAATAACAAAGTTCTCTAGTAAATTAATGCCCTGGCCTTCCTGGTCACTGGCTTAAGGTAGCCCTACGTGTTGCACAGTACGTAATTGTATTCCTGCGGTTTGATTAACTTATTTTGAAGCGTCACGATGACTTAGATCCTGGAAGCATTGTATAAACCCATTGTTGAATTCATTTGTTTTGTACTGAATGTCGACTTTGTACTTTTGATATATTATAGAAACAAGATAATTTGATACATGATGTCACAATATTTATTTACCAGTAAAGTAGCAGTCCTAAGGCGGATATCATTCCGTGCTATTTGCAGCTATTGAGTTACTTTGAACTTTTGTGATTGAAATATTCGTAAAACCTTTTTGGGACCGTCTTGCCCTTTTGTTTTGAATTATTCAAATCATAAATATTGATGCATTAATCATTTATTTAATTACATACATTGTGTCTGACACTGTTTATACCGTGATATTATTACTTATTAATATTGTATGTACTTCGGATATAAATGTTGTCATTGTTTGAAGACAAAAACGACTCCATGACATCAAAAGCTATTTCATTGACCCTTATAATTCTTTAAGTAACTTCAAGTGCAAGGTGAACACAGACGTGACCAATCATAAATCAAATCAAAAACACTCCAGATGGATGAACTTGCAACAGATTATCCAGATATCAATCTCATTTAATTGAAATCCATTGATACAGAAACAACCTTCGATGTGAATCTGACCTTAAGTAGAAAATGAATCGTCCATGATCGTAAGTGAAGTCTATAGAAATTGAAAGCGCAAAAAAGGCCATTTTGAAACAAGCAAATGCAGCTGTCACTCAAATTAGATGTTGAAACCAGCATATGCTAGCATGACGCTAAAGCGCTATCAAAGATATCAAAGACGTTCAGAGCTTCGAGGTTACATGTGTTAAAAGATTGATTTTGAGATATCGAGCTATTGACTAACATTTTAATACAGTCAATACTTGATCAATACCATATTATACACTGAAATTAATACCAGATCAAAACAAAAGCTTTATTTACTTCCATGGTTAAGAGTTGTAACCTTTTACTTAAATTGTGATTCTTTTTGCACATTTTACTATTAACTAAGGGAAACAGTGTTCGTATTCATGGGTTATTAGAACATACTTATTTTACCTTCCCTAGCAATTACTCTCTTAATATGGTTGTATTCCAGGCTGTCGAATGAAAGTGGCAGTGAAGTTCTATGACTGTTGAATAAGCAACTTCACTGTTTTCTACTTTGGATTACTAACGAATTGCCTGCCTTCTACTGCTACAGCCAAAATATTGGAATCGCTCATGCTGGTACAGGTCATGTTCACAGATCTCGATACAGGCTCCTTCTGACATAAGAAGAATACCGAAAGAAGATGAAATGTTTCACAGTTGCATACTTATTTCTTAAACGAAGACAAAGTTCCGATGGGATCTGAGCTTATTTAGTCACGATTGCTTCATTTTCGAAATGCTCATGAGGATGTTAATATGATGTTGCAATCGGGCCGCAAAACATTTATCGAAGAGCGATGAACCCAAGCGGTTTTTAATGATCGATTGGTGGACGTTGACGAATCGATTCCAACCGTTGTTTGACTAACGATTGTGATTGGACCATGTTTACAAATACTCGGCGTAAATAAGGGCTCGATAATAGAGTTGGTCAACAAACGCGCAGATGTCAGGGTTACGATTGGACAGAGAAAAGTTAATTTGTTAAAGTTTTACCTAATATAGTAAACGTTAACTGACGGCAAATTAATGAAATAAAATGAATTAAATTTTTTAACCAAGGGGAATATTTGCAACTAATTTTAATAACATATCAACTTTGTTCAACATGTAAATTGGCGTATACGAGAGTTTGTTTGCTTGGAGTGAAAACCACCTCCGCCATCTACTTTTAAATTACTGAATATAAAGACTTAACATCTGTCGTATTGGGTATTATTCGCAGGGCAATTTTCTCTTCAACCTATCGCAGTACTCTGCTTCACAGCTCTCAAGTGATTGCTGCCACTCCTCAGATATGTGTACAAAACTAAATACGATAAACGATTATGGGTTCTTGCGTTCGTGTTTAGTTGCTGTATCGGTCCATCAACCAACATGCGAAGGATTTATAAGAACTTGACTGGTAGCTATGCTGTTCGGGAAAACCTTGCTCTGCAGTAGGCCGTAATAGGCTGATGATGATGACTGGGTAAATTAGACACAAGACTAGAAAGTCTAGATATTGTCAGATGGCTACTCCCGGCAATCATCGGGCGAAGTGATAATTTTAAATATTGCGGATGAGCTAATACTTACTTTGATTATGTTCTTTGTCCTTCTTTCCTTAAACAAAATAATGTTATATTAAATCATTTCGATATGGTTACATTTTGTGTGATATTTGTGGTCCAACGATTATTTGATTGGGGCTTTAAGTTTATGTTGTCAAAGTTATTTATTACTTGTCACATCACGTTAAGCGGTTTTGTTGTACATATCTTTAAATAAATTAAGCTTATGTATCATAATTTATGATGATGATATCATTTTTGACGATTTATTTTTTCGTTTTCCTAGTGATTTAATGAATATATTGTTCATATTAATAATCTTGAGATTGATGGCATGTTTACTCACTATAATGGGTACGCTCTTAATGTACTATTAGTACTTGGTTTCATCATCAGCTCATTAACCGTCCTCATGAAAGGAGCCTACCCGTACAGGCACCTTAGTTGACCACACGGACCCAGTGCGAATTGGCTGATTTCACGCACAACCTTAGAATCTCTAAGCAGGTGTGTGCAGGTTTCCGCATGATGTGTTCCTTCACTGTAAGAGCGCCGAATAACGGTGTGGACTGTTACCTGGATCATATACCACAGTCACTACGGACCCTGTCAAATATTACTATGATTTGGAGGTACAAATTGCAATGTGACATATCAAAACATTGTAATAACATTAATCTCAACTTTTGTAACATATGACTAAGTTAATTAGAATTTCGTTGCATCAAGTGCTGTCAATCTTAGGTTGACGCTCGGTTGCGGTCAGTTGCATCGAATGCATCTGCGTTATGCTGACCCTTGGCGGTTGGAGCAAGTCACTAGTGCAGAGGGTTTTTGAAACATCAAGAGACTAAATTTTTTTTAGTCATACAAAATACAAATAAAATAAACAAACATTTACGAGTAGGTGTAAACATAAACTCATTCGAGTTTTTGACGTACACCAGAATCGTCGTACTAGTTTACGTCATAAATTATAAAAAAAACACTTTAACATTAAGATACATTTTCATTAACAAAAAAGAAACACTTCAATTATAGGTAAAATTAATGGAAGTAATCTAAACAAATAGTTTAATATGTATAATGTATGGTATTACAAAGCGAGATATGCGGAGAGTGGAGGTTCAAATCCCGCTACGTACAAATGTATTTTCGAAATTTTAGCTTCGGCTCTTACGGTGAAGGAAACATCGTGAGAAATATGCACACGTCTACGAAGAAATTCAAGGGTTGTGCATGAATTCCCCAATCCGCACTGGTATCTGGAATCTCGTCAGTTAAAGGTTAACTATAACAGCTGATTAAGACAGATTGGGCAATTCGTACCTCGGTACTTTTACAGAATTACCTAGTACCATTCTACTCACTTCTCCGCTCGGGACGCCGGCTAGTTTGTAAAAACTAAAGAATGAGAGTCATCCGCTCGAATTGCCCGGTAAAGCTGTTAAAGGCCATCTGCGATCGTCAGTAGCAGTCAGTT
>PQWD01007551.1:4250-29808 GCA_019425675.1 Leucinodes orbonalis
TAAGACTACCGATACTATATCGATAAAGACTATCGATGTTATACCGGTAAACTACGACAACTCAATTTCATAAATTTACATACAAAAGTTAGACAGACAAACTTATCTATAGCTCAGAAACGCCTGAGCGCTGGTAGAGTACAGCTTGACCAGGGTCAGAACCAACAGTCCAGCGCCCGCCACAGCCACCACTCCCGAGCCCCAATCTCAATCCATCCAGTCATCACCGCCGAATGATTCCACCACTGTCACCTGTGGAAAAAATCATCATCAGCCTATTAAGACCCACTGCGGGCGACAGGCCTTACCGCACAGCATAGCCATGGCTCGATTATGTTGTAACCACAGACATCCGAATATACAATTAGACTGGACAAGCCGCCAAGTTTATACGCAGTCCAGTGTCGCAATTCTTTTCGGTTCTTACCTGTGAAAAGTTATTATTTCTTGGTAAATTACTGATCATTGCGATGATGATGTTACAATTGCAGGATGGCATTCGGAAAAAAACGGTAATTTCTTCTAATATTCGTGCGTCTTGACTCTCACAGAGCGTAAACTGGCAGCCATTGTATGCTCGTTGAGCTTACAGTTGTCGCACTTTAAACGCGCTGCCCCATCTCCGTATTGGAAATTTGGTTGTAACACACACCAGGCCCAATGTGGATTGGCGTGTGTTAACGAGTATCATACTAAAACTAAAGGTTTTCAGTTTTTTACCTTAAGAAGGATACCCTTTAGTCCTCAAACTAGTTAAAATTCCCATACGGACCTACCTTTCAGCGTGCTATATATACTTATATTCTACATAAAACCTCTATCAATTATGTTAAATAACAAAAAATCAAAAAGTTTTTGATTTTATAACATTTTCAATAAAAAAAATAACATAGAAACAAATAAATTTATTAATTTGTTTGTTTGTCACGTGTAGCCGGCACCGACGGCTTCACGTGACAAACACGCACGGAATCATCTTACGAGGTGGTAGACTCGGTACTGAGTCGTCGTAGTAGTACACCGCAGCCAGATATCGTCCCGGGAAACACGAGTGTTATCACTTTTGGTTGGGATGAGCACTTAGCTAGTGAAATTACCGGTATGAGAACCTAACATCTGTTGTCTCGGTGACGGCGCAGTGCGGCATTGATGGTGGATAATAACTGTCTATAAGTTGTTGGTCTCCTTCAATGCCGCTCTGTCATGGTCAGGCGTATCACTTACTATCAGGTGAGCGTCCTGGGGGGTTACCGCATCTCTTAAAACAGTGTTATTATGATACGTCAGCATTTTTGTATCAGACAAGACAAAGTAATATTATTTTAATACTGTTGTAAACTTTGTAACTTAAAAAAATACTAAACAACTGATAAATGTAATCAACACACTCAACCAGCATATTAAATCTTACGTAAGGTCACGAATCTTCACAACTCCATCGTCTGTCTCCAAGCTTGAAGATATACTCCAAATCACTCTGCCGGCTTATTTCTCTTTTTTTCGCAATATCTTCCTAGCATATTTCCCGACCTCCCTTTTTATTCCTCCAAACTGCTCTGGGGGCTAGAATTTCCCTTTTTTCGTAATATGCTAGGATCTTCCTAGCACATTTCCCGACCTTCCTTCTTAAACCGTGCCTAGATTTTGGTCTGTCACTCTTCTGTTTCCCGAAACAATTTGGGGATCTTTTAATCAAGAGTGACAAGGTTCTTATCTTATTTAATCAAGAGTGATAGAGTTATCTGCTGTTAAGCCGACTCAGTTGGCCTTAGCAGGCATGGTGCCCTCGAATATCCGTAGATGTGTAGCTTCCTTGAGAGAGCTAAAATGGACTATGTCGCTCGAAACCCCAAGTACAATTACGTGAAGTTCGGGATAGGTTGAAAAGCTGTAATTTTTTTGAGTCTTAATAAACCTTATTTCTTTTTCAGTCATTTTTTTTTATGTTATATATATTATTATTGCAAAGTGTTTTAAATGATATTTAGGATTTGAAAATATTTGATTTTTGTATCAATTAGATTTGCGTCATATTTGGGGGATGTACTTTAAACCACGAGTAGGTCTTATATTAAAAAAATTGGCTAAGCGCGAGTCGGACTCTCACGTGGACGGTTCCGCAGCTGCAAGTAACATAAAATAAAATTTATTTTATTTTTAAGGCACCTGCTACAGCTTTAATATAAAAAGAAACTACACACCAGAAATCGTTCAAACCCCATAATTTTGAAATTAGAGGGGGAGACATTTTTTTCAATTTTGGAAGTGTCTCTCTTGCAAGCTATTCAATTTATAAAAATATGATATTAAAACCTCATACCATTTTTCAAGATCTACACATTGATACCCCACACGTGTAAGATGAAAAAAAATTTTTTGAGTTTCAGTTCAATGTATGGGGAACCCCAAAATATTTTTTTTTTCCAATTTCTTATTAAAACCTAATAGCGATTCACAGATTACATATACTTACAAAGTTTGAATTTGTAGTGCTTATAGTTTCGAAGAAAAAAGGGTTTGTGATATTCGGACGGACGGACAGACAGACAGACTTGACGAATCTATAAGGGTTCCGTTTTTTGCCATTTGGCTACGGAACCCTAAAAATGCCAATGTTCTTGATTTCACCCTGTATATTTGTAAGAGAACAAAAATCTGTTTGCCACTTCTGTCTTCTGCTACAAAGCTTGTACCAATCTCTTTAGTGCTAAGTTTTACTCTGTGGACAATACCTCTATCCATTTTCGTTCTTTACTAAATTTCACTCCCTGACAGTTAATTTAAGAGTCAGTATTATCATCATCAAAACTTTCACCTCCAGTACTCTCACTATTCTCACTGCTCTCATGCTGTCCCGTTTCCTCTCCCGTCTCCCCGGATCGGGGCGTCACGCTCACTCCTGGCACTTGCGATTGGGCCAAACGGTTCGCAATTTGACCCGGACTTAACCCTAAGCCCGCCGCGATTGGTGCCAACGCCGCTGCACCCATTGCTAGATTCTGGGGAGTCATCAATGATGTTAAGCCACTTTGTGGGTTATTCTGGATAGGTTGACCTTGAGCTGCTGTTAAAGGAGCTTGTCCTGGTTGTATTGGCCCTTGAGACATTGAGTTTTGTGGTATTTGACCCATTGTCGGCAACTGAGGATTTTGAGAAACCAACTGGGTTTGGCCTAGTCCTGGCGCGTTCTGTGGAATTTGTCCTTTGAATTGAGCTTGGTTTACCAGACCTCTGACATTGCTATTTTGTTCTACTATTCTTCTAGCATGTGCTGCAGGATCTGTCGCGCCATACCTCGACTCTGGTCTGTGACAGAACAGCTTCATGATCGCTTCTTTCATTTGGGAGAAGCAACCAATGTTTCTGGAACTTTCACACCTCGCTTCTGCCCTCGTCGGCACTTGGACTTTCGGTAGAACTGGCATTTGATGATTTTATCTTTAAGTATTTTAACTTCTTTCGTCTATTTAAATGTTTGCTTCATTCAAAATTTAGTTCTTGGGTATTTTAAAAACTTCCTGAACCCATTTTAATGTCTGCTTCATTTGTAATTTTGTTCTAGAAATTCTTGTGTGGAAACATGAACTAGTAATCAATTCTTACCACATTTATTTCATCATCATCATCAGGCTATTGTAAAGCAATGGACATTTAAGCTCTAATGATGATGATGACAATAAATGTGAGGAATCTTCGGAATGGTGATGACGATGATGACCTATTACATGACCTTAGTCCGCTTGTGGACTTAGACTGTTGTGACGGTAATAATGATGAATCCCTAATAACTACAAATTTACGTTTTTATAGATCAACTCAAAATTGAAGTCAGGACCATGTCATATGTAATAAATTTCACAATATAAAATATAACACCATCACTCGAACGTAAATCAACAAAGCATTTGCGCTAAAATCCAACAGACTCAATTATTATACAATTATATTGACCGTGTAAATTCTTACAAATCATTTGCAATCATTAAATTGACAGATGACGTTTTAAATGACAAGACTTCCCAAAAATGATTTACCAAAAAGAATGTATGAAATATTTATATTTCTACTAGTATTGAAGTATTTATACTTAAAACTTTTCTGTAAGATTAAGTGAACAGGACGGTAAGTTCGCTCACCTGGTGGTAAGTGATACGCCTGACCATGACAAATGCAGTGTTGAAAGAAGTTAATAACTGTAAGACGTCATTATTTTCCATCAACACGCGTTCGGTAAAATAGAAATGTTTTGCACTTCTGTTTCGGGATGAGGGCACTGTGGCTAGTGAAATTACCGGGTATGAGAGACCTAACATCTGTTGTCTCTGCTGGCAGCTGCAGTGCGGTATTGATGGAAAAAATAACTATTAGTTTTTTTGGATTGGATTGGAATAATGACTATTGGTCTCAATAAATTCCGCTGTGTCATGGTCAGGGGTATCACCATCAGGTGATCGTCCTGACCGTCCTGTAAAGTTTTTAACATAAAAAAATCTCACGTAGATACAATATGATACATTACCCCACTGTCCTCTGTAGGGCTACTGCTACTGAACCCGCCAGCGGCTGCGTACCCAGCCAACCCACCAGCGGCCAAAGCGCCCACGCCCAGACCCACGGCCGCGCCGGTTCCCAACCCAGAGCGTTGTTGTGGCACCGCAGCGTATTCTGGCTGCATAGCCTGTTCAAAAATCACAATTGGCTAGTCCACAATACCTTGGGTTCAAACCCATCCTAGAAATCCTAGTGAGAGTAAATTTTTCCGCGGTATTACTAAGTTGGCAAGCGTAGTGTAGGACGCCCTCCGGCCCGATGGACCGACGACTTGCGGGCGGTCGCTGGTGGATGCTGGATGAGGGAAAGCGGAGGACCGGGATATCTGGCGCAAAATGGGGGAGACCTATGTCCAGCAGTGGACTGCGATAGGTTGAAGAGAGAGAGAGAGATTATTAAGTTGCGTGGATTGCGTGTTGCCTTCCGATCGGGATGGCGCAGGTTCAAATCCCGCCACGTACCAGTTTCTTTCCTTATTTTCGAAATTATATATACGTTTATCCGACACCCATACGGTGAAGGAAAACATCGTGAAGAACCTGCGCACGTCTGCGAAGATATTCAAAGGTTGTGCGTGAAGTCGTCCAACCCGCAATGGGCCCGCGTGGACGACTAAGGCATAAACACCGCGTACGGATAGGCTCGGGGCACTGGGTGGGGACGTATAATGAGCTGATGATGATTAAAATTTTATAAATGTCCCTTCAGCCATTTTTAAAGAAGTATGTAGCTGACATTCGCATTGCCATTTAGCCCCATACTAAGATAAGCGGTACATATAGTTAGGGTACTAAACAACAGATAAAATATTTTTAAAAGACCTATTCAACCACAGATTTCCCAATACAGGAGATGGGGCAAGCCGCGTTTAAAGTGCGACAAATGTAAGCTCAACGAGCATACACTGGCTACCAGTTTACGCTCTGTGAGACGAGTCAAGACGCACGAATATTAGAAGAAATTACAGTTTTTTTCCAAAATGCCATCCTGTGTAATTGTAACATGCCATCATCGCAATGAATCAGTAAATTTACCAAGAAATACAATAACTTTTCACAGGTAAGAACCGAAAAGAAATTGCGACACTGGGACTGCGTATAAACTTGGCGGCTTGTCCAGTCTAATGTATATTCTGATGTCTGTGTATTCAACAATATATCTGTTTGTACCTAATCAAAACAAAATATCTGATTGTATTAGTCTGGGCGTTTTCTATGTATAATATGTATTTACTTACAAAAAAACATATAAGTATATTTATCCGTTGTTTAGTACGCATACTACAGGCTTCACGCTTAACTTGGGGCTAGATGGCGCTGTGTGAATGTCAGTGGGTATTTAACTTACCATAGCTGTAGGCGGAGGTCCTGCGAAACCTGTAGAAATACAGTATATATTATTAAAAAGGGCTCGATGTCATAGCGGTCAAGTAGCGTACACTCAAGGGCGGATCCAGGTTAGGCGCGGGGGGGGGGGGTTCCACATAGTAGTAGTTAAGAACTTATAAGGCATTTTGTTAATGTACGGTAGTATAGTACTTAAAAATAGCTGCCAGAGGGGGGGGGGCATGACCCTCCCCCTGGATATGCAAATAAGCAGTGCATACCCTGTGCGTTCAGACAACCCGGAAAATCGAAGACATATTAATTAATTCCCACTTATTCGTCCATTGTCCTCTACAGATTCGAAACCATACGCGATCCGCTGTCATCAACAGCACTCTATTTGACAAAAACGTAAACTAATTATTGTTTTTGCGATAAGTGTCACTTACTTTGCATACCCTGCTCATAATCGCTGTGCAAGTTACTGATCAGATGGGTGGTCGGAAAAGACGAGAGACGAAACATGTTAGGTTTATTTAAAGGAAAAAAATATTTATTCAAATAAATCTGTTACGGATACTTTTGAATCGTCAATTGTTATTATTATCATATTTTTTTTGTGACTACCACCGGTTCGGAATAAGTAGGATCTTCGAGAAGAGCCGGCAAGAAACTCCAGTTACTCTTTTACGTTGTATGTATTAAATGTTACAATGTACAGAACGTTCGAGACGCTCACCTGATGGTCAGTGATACGCGTGACCATGACAGCGACATTGAAGGAGACCAACAACTGATAGACAGTTATTATCCTCCGTCAATGCCGCACCGCGCCCGTAGCTTTCGTAAGATTCGACATTAGAGATAAATTGTATTATTTTACGCCTACATTTTCGCAAATCAACTTACCAAGCTCACCGTAAGTGTAGCACAACGAAGGAAAGGGACACCTTGAATAAGAGAGGAAGAAAATCAAATGAAATCATAATGCTGCTACCCCATCCATCCTGACAGAGCCTCGTGTTTTATTATAATAAATTATATAAAGATTTATTTCTAAACTTTATCATTGATGTATTCTTGTATATTATAGTGTTTTTGAGAATAGAAGTTCTTTCAGTTTTTTGCAGAATTCTTTTTTAGTTCAATATTTACATATTTTAGTTATTTTGTAATCGCGTCACTACAAACCCTAACGGTTATTGTACGGGATTTGATAAACAATTATTGTTACAATTTCTTATATCGTAATTAAATAAATACAAAAAGGTAATATAAAAAACAAACAATTCAAATTTGAAAATTTTTAATAAACATTACACAAATAAATGTCAAAACACAATAGTTTCCACAAAACAACTTTCCTTATATTCTGGAACATTCATGATAACGACAACAACAGATAAACATACTAAAGGATAAGCTTACATTTAAGTATATTTGGTAAAAAGATTATTAAAAAATTGGTTAAAATAAAATTGTGTAATTCGATACTTCCATCGTCCTTAATAAGATAACAAATCTTATTTTTACAAATGCGCACCTCATTTTATACATTGTTTTATTAATCACTTTTGTTTATTTGCAATTTATTATTTTTTAAATACACTCAATACAATAAATTTATATTTTTTTAACTGAGCATTCCCGGCGCGTGGCGACATTCACACAACGAGCCTAAGGGCGGCCTCAAGTGGGACTCGAACCTCGGCTTAGGGCGTAGCTTAGGCTTCGTAGCCTAACATATGTTTGGAGAGTAAAACACGCCGGTTACGCGAATAAGGACTGTGAATTAATGTTAGTAAGCAATGACGTCACAACTCACTAGTCCCATACAAAATGTATGGAAAAGTGCTTTTTGACAGTTCTTAAAAAGTACGTCAACGATTAGTGGTGTCAAGTACCCAATAATTCACGATCTTGTTAATATAATACAAGAAAAAAATCACTAGAAAAATTTGAAACTTTTAGACGTAAATATTTTTTAGAACAGCACTGTACGTATATAAAAAAAATTAAAAGTACAACACTGTACACAAAAAAGAAATGGAAAAAAAACAGCCAAGTTCAGTAACGTTCAAATATAATAGAATTTCTCTATTTAAAAATATAGATACACAATCGAATTGTTAATTAACTAACATTCTTTTTACAATAATAATACTAAATACAACTTTTGGCATTTCGAAAAATGAATCAGTCAGATTTGCAAATCATTATCTATCTATTAATATTTTCAAAACACAGACAGCGTCTACTCAAATTATATTTAAGCCTACCACTATCAATTTCAAAGTCACTCGATCAATAATAATATCAATATTATATATATATATATATATATTAATATATATTTATATATATATATATATATATATATATATATATATATATAATGCATAAAGCTACTATGACGTAGGCACCTTTTAATCATTTTTGATAAAACCCCCCTAAGGAGATAAAATAGGGGATAGAAAAAAAATACTTCTTAATGCAAGCGAAGCTGTGCGCAACGGCTTGTTAGAAAACAGTCGTAACACTTCGTTTAAATAAAATTATAATGCCTTTTTAGAAGGACGTTATACAACAAAGAATTAAATAACAAGCAGTCTGACTGATATTTCCAAATGGCCGATTATAAACCTTTGTCGCACGATAAATAATAACATGAAGCAACTTCAACATCTTCAAATCCAAATTAGAATCCACTTCAAAAGGCACCTGAAATCATTAATTAAAATTAATCAAAATAGGTTAATAAAAATCATAGATCTTTAAAAATATAAGTGACAATGAAAACTAAATAAATAAATATCCACCGACATTCACACAGCGCCATCTAGCCCCAAGTTAAATGGAAGCCTTTAGTATGGGTACTAAACAACAGATAAACATATTTTTATATTTTTGTAAATACATACAAATTACAAATAGAAAACACCCACATTACAAACAAACATGTTCATGCACACAAATGTTTGTACTGCCCGGGGATCGAACGCTTGGTGTAATAGACCTCTCAACCATTACACCAAATGGGTCGCAATTTATATAATATAAATCAACCAAACGACGGTCTATTTTAGTTATTAAAATATATTATATAGACTACATCGTCGATTTCGTGACCCTTGGTCAAATTAGATTAAAATAAAAAAATATACTGAAACTAAACTAAAATAATGAAGGTGTAAAAGAATTAAAATTATAATAATTATGTGGATAATAACAATGATATTCTGTATATACAAAGGTAGATACGCCACACCTGCCTCAAACACGAACCGCCAAAGAGAGTACAGTTGTAGGCTCTTTGTTTAGGTAAATAACAGCTCATTCGAAACGTGTGTATGTGTGCTGTCACTGCATTCGGAACCCTTTTTTCGATTGTTTTGTGAGCATAGCACGAATCCATACTTTTTACATCATTGGATATTAATGATTAAGATAGTTTTATAATAATAATAATGCGTTTATTTGTAAGACACAGGTAAGTAAAAATGTTTTACAGTTGGTAAGTGTCATATTAGAGGATGTAACACCATGTCTTGCCATTAACAGGCGTACAAATGTTTAAAAAAAATTTAATTACAATTTTTAATACATATAAAATTTAATTGTGGGGATTCATTGTATTACAGGTATGTACCACTACTGAATTTATATGTCAAACAATTACTAGAATGTCAAAAAAAAATTACAATAAGAAATGTCAAACTAATTAACAAATGTCGAAATATACCTTTTTTATAGTTTTAGATGCTGAGCTGGATTAAATTTAATAATTAGCGTTTATTTATTTTGTATTTACTTAATTTTTTGACCTAGTCAATATATCAATTCTGCAGTCACTATCTATATCATGAAGAACTCTGATTAAATTCTAACACTTTCATATGAAAAATTGATAAAAATTATCAAATTTAATAATAAAAACTCATAAAACAAATCCCAATTCTTGCTAACTATCCCAATTATCATCATTCATCAGGTAATTCGGCTTTTAGTTATAATTTTTAATCATAAAAAAAATAAAAAACTACCTAAGTATCGCATCTCCAATCTGCCTACTAACTCCTTAGCCGTAGAAGCCTGTAGCAAAAAAAGAAAAAAAACGTAAAAAAAATATTGCCAATTAAATAAATAAAAAAACAAAATTTGACAAACAAACACAATTGTTTTAATATTTTTGTGTAATTTTGGCAAATCCTTTGTCATTTATATTCAAAACGTGTCCAATGAACATTACCATGAGGCGGGATTGGAACCCACGCCCTTACTAGATAGAGCTGATTACTAAGTCATCCAGTAGACTTTTTCCAATGTGATGACATTTAGAGCAAAAGTGTTGCCAATAAACAAAAATACAATATTGCGGAGTGTTACAATAGCAAAAAAAGCTTTTTCAAACTACAAAAACCACCATGTTTTGTGTTAAATTTGTTAGTATCCCTTTGTTAGTTTGTTAAAAATATATTATATTGAATAGAAGCTAAGCATATCTTTTAGGCTCTTTTAAATGCTTTTGGTACGACAACTATGGACGAATTTATTACTGAAGACGATTTTTACCTAAATTATTTATAATAAATATTTGACGACACATTTAGTGTAATGGTTAAGGTAGGCTATTACACCGTGGGTTCCGGGTTCGATCCCCAGGCTGTACAAACATTTGTGTGCATTAACATGTCTAAAGGTCTGGGTGTTTCTATGTATAATATGTATTTATTTACAAAACAATATATATAAGTGTGTTTGTCCGTTGTTTAATACCCATATTACAGGCTACATGCTTAGTTTGGGCATTTAAACTAAGCATGTTTGAACTTAGATGGCGCTGTGTGAATGTCAGTGGATATTTTTTTTTTTATATCGAGTCTCTCCGTAATAATTTTATAATATATCTTATAATGGAACCATTGTTAGACTCAAGTACTATTTATTTATTATTTTTTATTTATAAAACGTAATCGAGTTTATCTTAAAGCAACTTAATACGACTGTTTTTAGTTAAATTATAAATGGTTTTGTTATAACTTGAAAATAAAATATATTGTGTATTTTTAATACCAGAATTTGTTATAATAATTAAGGAGAAAATATAATATTTTTTTTATATTTTACCGATTTAGTATTTTAATCAATTATTTATTGTATTAATGTACATATATGTTTTAAGTGGTTGTATATATGTAAAAGTGTGTGGGACAAACATTATGTGACAGAATATTATTATATAACTTACCTTGTACATATATACACAGAAGGTAAATCCAAACACAGTCTTTTGTACGTTTAAAATATTTTTTTGTTTTAATATAAATAATATGTTTAATTTTTTTTTACTTCTTAAAACACTGAAAACCACTTCCAAATTTAATTTAAGACTACATTTTCAAGTACTTTTGTTTATTATTTATATTAGTGTTTCAGAACATTCAAAATTAAACCCTCAAAATCTCAAATTATTTTTATGAAACGCAAATATAATATGTAATTTAATTTTCATTTCATTTGAAACATATTTCAAAATTCGTCCGAAATATTGAAACCAATCTTGTAAAAGCTTTACATCTATATTCTGCACAAAATATTAATTAATATTTACAAAAAATGCAATAAATAAAAGCAAAAAAGAGCATGCAAAATAAATGTCCTTTTTATATAAGATTAGTAGAGGCTTAAAATAAAAATTCCATAAATTCCACTGCACTACTTCTTTGTATCGTTATAAAATTGGAGATTGGCAAAAATTGGGGATACATAGACCTTACACTTGTCTTATCGAGTGACGGGCGACAAGCGACGGGCTATTCTTAAGATCCTTCTATCATGGTCAGGTGTATCACTTCACTGACATGAAAAATTCAGTGGAATGACGTTCCTGCGTCTGTGTTTCCCGATACATACAATTTAGGGGTTTTCAAGGCAAGAGTGAATCGGCATTATTTGAGTTCGCGTGATACGTCTTCGGCTGCATCGTCACTTTCCATCAGGTGAGATGGCAGTCAAACGCACTCAAATTTATTATAAAAATAAGATATATCCTCCTCCTCATCCTCCTGGTCATGATGGTCTAAGCGTCGAGCACCTTAGACATGCTGGGGTACATCTGCCGAGGGTGCTTTCTCTTTTGTTTGCAATGTGCATAAGTCATTCTCATCTGCCACACGATCTGATGAAAACAATTGTAGTGCCCATTGTTAAGAACCGGACGGGAGATGTCTCAGACAAATGCAACTATCGCCCTATCTCACTAGCAACAACTATTGCGAAGGTACTGGACGGACTGCTTGACTCTTATTTGGAAAAATATGTAAATCTTCATGATGCTCAGTTCGGGTTTCGACCTGGACTATCTACTGAGAGTGCTATTGTAAGCGTCAAGCATGTCGTTCGCTATTATACGGATCGCAGGACGCCGGTGCACGCTTGTTTCCTAGATCTATCCAAGGCATTTGATCTTGTATCATATGATGTCCTTTGGAGAAAGCTCGGCGACAGGGGTGTACCGGAGGTGATCCTTAATGTATTTAAATATTGGTATGCAAAGCAAACCAATGTAGTGAAATGGGCTGGCTCGCTTTCAGAAGCTTATTCTATGGAGTGTGGGGTGAGACAGGGCGGATTGACGTCCCCTAAGCTTTTTAACATTTATATGAATGACCTCATCGTGGAGCTGAGTAGCATGCGTGTCGGATGTCGAATTGATGGAGTAAGCATTAATAATATCAGCTACGCTGACGACATGGTGCTGCTTAGCCCGACGATGAGGGTATGGTCGACATGTTGAAAGTATGTGAAATGTATGCAACTAAGCAAGGACTTACATATAATGTAAATAAAACGAAGTGCATGATCTTTGAGACCGCTGGTAAACGTCCTGAAAGCCCTGGTAACATTACCCTAAATGGCTTGAGCATAGAATGTGTCACTCAATTTAAATACCTTGGGCATATCCTTACTAGCGACCTCAAAGATGATGCAGATATAGAGAGAGAGCGCAGAGCTTTGGCAGTTAGAGGCAACATGTTGACTCGCAGATTTCATCGCTGTACAGAACAGGTAAAGGTTACGCTTTTCAAAGCTTTCTGTCAAATATGTACACGGGGAATCTGTGGGTCAGACATGCCAAAAGGTCGCTGGACACCCTCCGTGTCCAGTACAATAATATCTTCAGGATGCTGCTGGGACGGCCTCGACATTGTAGTGCGTCGGGAATGTTTGCGGACAAACAAACCGATGGTTTCCATGCGATTCTCCGCAAAAATACAGTCCCTGATGAGGAGGGTCCGGGCAGTAACAACAGCATCTTGATGACCCTGGGGGACAGATACACATCACCACTTTGGAGGTGTTTCATGCGAAGAGTGATCCCGGAACCTCATCCGTTTCACTGATGTAGGCTTTTCATTCAGACGATAGTACTAACCATAGTTAAATAAGTCAATTTTGTAACTAACACATATGGATGTTAATCTGAAATAAATGATTATTATTATTATTATTATTATATTATATAAGTCCAAATTTAGTTAGTACTTATTTTTTTTTATGTTATAAGTGTACAGGACGGTCTGGACGTTCACCTGATGTAAGTGATACGCCAGACCATGACAGAGCGCATAAAGAGACCAACAACTGATAGACAGTTATTATCTCCATCAATGCCGCACTGCGCCCGTCAACCGAGACAACAGATGTTAGGTCTCTTATACCCGGTAATTCACTAGCTACAGTGCCCTCATCCGAAAACACAAAAGTGCATAACACTCGTGTTCCGGCACGATATCTGGCACTGCGGTGGTACCTACCTAGACGACTCAGTATCGAGTCTACCACCTAGTATCACATTAAAGCTGTTATTTACAAATTATATAGAATATTTTCAACTTTACACACACTGTAGCTAGTGAAATTACCGGGTATAAGAGACCTAACATATGTTGTCACGGGTGACGGGCGCCGGTTCAACAGTTATTGGTTTGATTCAACACTGCATCGGTCATGGTCAGGCGTATCACTTACCATCAGCTGATCGAGCTGACCGTCCCGATCACTTTACATAAAAGGCATGCATCTTATCTATCCTGGTTATTTATCTAAAACAAGTCATGCTTTTTTCTACTTACCGTGTGAATCTTTTTATACATCCATGATTTTATGTTACAGATTTTAATATTTGGCTTTAAATTTTATCAAATAAATGATTAGTATCATTTGTAAATGCCATATGACTATTTAGATCATGCCATTTTTGTTTTCAATGTGCGAAATAACGCACAGAAATGGCATTCACTAAAAACCCATTTTTTTCAGTATAAATATTAATAAAATTTATTAAATAATCGTACCTTGGGGACCCCCGTACGCCGGGGCGCCGTACGCAGGCGGGGGAGGTCCGTACGCCCCGTACGAGGGAGGTTCGTTCTGAAAATAGACACAAAAACAGACATGTAAATAAAAATATAATATTTACTAATATAAATAAATAATAAATATAAATAAATATCCACTGACATTCACGCAGCGCCATCTAGCCCCAAATTAAGCGTGAAGCCTGTATTATGGGTACTAAACAACGGATAAATATACTTATATACATTTTTTTTTGTAAACACATACATATTATACATAGAAAACACCCAGACCATTACAAACAGACATGTTCATGCACACACATTTACTGCCCGGGGATCGAACCCGGAACCCTTGGTGTTGCAGCCGACCTCTCAACCGCAACACCAAATGGGTCGTCAACCAAAATAAAAATAATATAATAATATTTATTATTTCTGCAGACATATACATAGTTAGGAATAATATGTTAAACTGACTGTATCTTACAGCTAACTCCAATAAAAATAAATATCCACTGACATTCACACAGCGCCATCGAACCCCAAGTTAAGCGTGTCCCTGTAGTTTGCGTACTAAACAACGGATTAACATATTTATATATTTTATTTGCAAAAACATAAATTTTACACCAGATGGGTAAACACACACACACTGAGAGACACTTATACAAAAAGACACAGAATGTCATACACAGAAAGAGACACACCATACACACACGGACACATATTTCTTTTGTTATTTTTTATATGCGTACGTGTTTTCACCAATTTTAAATATATTTGCAAATCATTACAATACATTACCAATCACCGGACGCCACATCGTCCCCCCCCCCTTAATATTAGTAAAGGTTACCTTAAAATAACTGTTATTTTGATACTGGTGGTGTCGTACCATATACCCCTGGGGAGGGGGCGCCGCTCCCTCGAACCCTATGTACTGCACGTGCACGTCGCCGTCTATGGTTATATGCGAGATCCTCTGGTACGGAACACGGTGGAGGAACTCGCAGAAGTGTACTCCATTCAGCGCGATCTGGTGACAAAAACAGATACCCACACTTTCAAAAATAAACTTTATAAATGGCTCCTGAAATCGAATTATTATAAAGACTATTTTTATTTGTGACGCTAAATAGTAAATGACAATAATAAAATATTTATAATAAACTAGCTGACCCGACAGACTTCGTCCTGTCAGAAAATTTTGTAATATGGCAGTGTTTTGTTCCTACCTTTTTTATATTCTTTGCAAAAATTGTCCTGAACAGAACCGTCACCCTGGTAATAATTCGGTGTGAATTAAAAATAATAAAATAAAACACTATAAGCATTTAAAAGTAAGTAATTTTAATGAACTTTATATAATAATAGCAATAAAGCTCAAATTGATTCTACGTTTTAGTTAGAAAACGTTTGTATGTGAAAAGAAAAGGGCTGTTTTTCGGGTTTTCCCGGCAATTATTCGATTTTTTTCTCGCCGTAAGAACCATCCTTGGACTTCAACGAACATTTTAAAAAAAGAATGGCCCAAATTGGTCCAGGCGTTGTTGAGTTATGCGCTTACCAACACATTTTGCGATTCATTTTTATATTATAGATATCCACTGACATTCACAAAGGGAGGGAGGAAAAAAAGTGTATATATTGTATGTTTATCCGTTGTTTAGTACCCATAACACAGGCTTCACGCTTAACTTGCGTCTAGATGGCGCTGTGTGAATGTCAGTGGATATTTTTATATATATTTTTTTTTGTACATAAATATTGTACATAGAAAATACCCAGACCATTACAAACAGACATGTTCATGCACACAAATGTTTGTCCTGCCCGGGTATCGAACCCGGAACCCTTGATGTTGCAGTCGACGTCTCAACCGCTAACACCAAATAGGTTGTCAAGTTCAATGATATTTATTTATTTGTATTACCTTGACAGCTTGCGGCTCGCAAAGCAGCAGGGCCTCGAACGGCTGACCCCTCACCAGCGGTATGCCGCCATCGGTCTCCTCCACCCCCCACTCCATTGCGGTGAGGTGGTTCCGCACTATGCACATCTCCACGAAACGGAAATTCAAATGGAGGGCTATATCGTCCCGGGGGTCTGTGTTCGGGCCGCATTGGAGGTTGAAGGCGAATCTGTTGAATTCAAAGTATTCAAATCATCATCATCAGCTCATTATTAAATTACCGGGGTACGAGAGACCTAACATCTGTTGTCTCGGGTGTCGGGCGCAGTGCGGCATTGATGGAGGATAATAACTGTCTATCAGTTGTTAGTCTCCTTCAATGCCACTCTTTCATGGTCAGGCATATCACTTACCATCAGGTGAATGTCCTGGCCAACCTGTACATGTATGACATACAAAAAATCTTACCTTTGAGCACCAGGAGGCACATTACCCTGGATTCTGATCATCCTGCCAGGGTACATGCCCCCGGGCAATGGGTACACGCATGGTACTACCTGGGGACAAACAAAATTAATATATTTAAAAGAATGAATTGTTTGACTCTACAATCCATTTGGTCTAATAGGTTGAGATGTCGGCTACTACACCAAGGGTTCAAGCCCCAGGCAGTACAAAAAATCATATTTTATTTTTACTTTTACTCAGCGCTATCTAGCCCTAAGATAAGAGTGAAGCCTGTATTATGGGTACTAAACAACGGATAAACATACTTATATACATCTTTTTGTTAATAAATACATAGTATACATAGAAAACACCTAGACCATTATAAAAGTATATAAGTATGATTATCCATTATTTTGTACACATACTCAAGCTTCACACTTAACTTGGGGCTATAGGGTGCTGTGTGAATGTCAGTGGATATTTATTTATTGATTGAATTCTGTGGCAAGAGACTAGAGTTATATTTCATTATTATACACCAAAAAGATCTAAATCATTTATAGTAATAAAAAAATGTTGATTTAACAGTCAGCAGGCCGATCGCGCTAAATGTTGACAGCTATAAAAAATACACTTGGATCGAAAAACAACATTTGATTTGGTCAACATTTGACAGCTAGTTCAGACGAAATTGAACCTTAACATTATATCAATACAGAGTATCGAAAATGTCATCTATAACAGAAGGATATTGTCACTACACCCATGTTATAATCGAAATGTTTCGTTTTAAAATAACACGATCGGCCTGCAGACCACTTAGAACAATCTCCTCAATTAAACTTACAATTAAATAAATATTTCAAACATAAAAGCAAATAAATCAACTGCCATAATAAAGTTCATATTATAGATATAATAAAGATAAATTAATAAAAACAGAAAGATAACAAGTACAATAAATTCAAAGAAGCAATCTTTTGAACAAAAAAAAATTTGAAATTTGAAAATTTAGTTAACTTATTATAATACAATTTTGTATTACTAACAACTGTAATATATTCTTAAGTATTTCACATGTTTTTATTGTATTTTGTATATTTTTTAATTTCATAAGTGCTTTTTGTAAGTCTTAATTTGAATAAATAGATTTTGACTTTGGTGCAATTAATTTAAGACTATAGAGATATTTGGAAGGCTTTATGTAAAGGGTTTATGAAAAACTGAGGTTAGCCAAGCAACAATCATAATGGTTATTTTAAGGCTGAGAGCCATCTGCGCTCGCCACTTGCCTGGTGAAGCTGTAAAGGCCATCTGTGGCCAACAGCAGTAGTCAGTTCGAAAAAAAATAATTATAATGGTTATCTGATGTTAGTCATTATGATAGTTACTTGACTGTCATTTTCATCAAATATACACACTAGGCCTTATGTCATTAAGGGATTTACTTGTGAAATTAATGTACAACCTAACTGAACCTACATAACAAGACACTCTTGATATTTATTTATTTGTTAACTATTTGAAACTTAATATTTGCTCTACCTTACTAGTTTTGATGGACTTCTACTAATAATCTTTTGTACATCAAAGAAAATAATTATTGTGATTATTTATTTAGTCATCTATATATTGGGAATTACTAATAATTATATTGTAACATGCCATAAGATTGTGTAAGAGGAAAAACCGGGTCAAAAAGTTCGCATTTACCGCATTCTACATAAGGAAAGATCTGTAAGTCCTTCAAGATGTGTTAAGTCATGATATTACCATTTTCTGATAATACCAAAGCGTTGTACGTACATATTTACATTGTAAATAGTGTTAGCAATTCCTATTGTACAAAGTGACCTTGAGGACACCGAAATTTCATCATGTTTCTAGCATTTTTCCTATATTTTAAACAGTAAGAATGAAGTACACTTACAGGATTATAAATCGGTGCTGCCATGATTGTATATAGTCTGGTACGCTCGTTATATACTATTTGTATAAAGACTGATTAGATTTACGCTTAAATATAACACAGGATACGCCTAGCGCAAAAACAATACAAAATTCGATTGAACAAATTGCATTCGTCATACGTCATATGACATGACAAATGTCGGCGAAATACGTCACTGTTTGTTTTTCAGCTACGTTCGGAAATCGTCAGTGTGATAAACTTTGTTTATATCGATCCTATTTTATTCGATTGTCAAATTATTTGAAATGTCCCGAAATAGCAAGCGGAACGCACCAACTGTGCGTTTTGATATTGCATACTTGCCTAATATAATTCTTGACTTAGGTTTTATTTGCGTCGGTCTATTATTAGCAAATAAATTTTGTTTAAATAGTTTCAATATGGTCTGTCGTTTTTTAATTGCTTACACCGAATATACGGCTTATGGATAAACCCAAACCACCTCATACAGACATCGTCAGTCGTCTTAACTCAACAGAGTTGCAGTAACGAAACGTTACTTATTTGTATGATGACAGCCTCAAGTTTACCAAGCTATCTTCAAGTTAATAAATAAACATGAATATTTCGGTCACTTTTACTCCTTGAATTAAATATATAGTAAACAATCTAGAATTTCCAAGCAATCATTACCATCATACAATAAAAATGCAATCCTGGGAGTGTTGTAGAACTTGTCTAAGTACCACTAATTTAAATCTTATATTTTCTTCGTATGATCATGAAAAAATATCATCTACTTTATTTACAACCACAGGAATAATGGTAAACTATTATTTCTATTACTTACACATATTATTCTGTAGTATATATCACTGTATTTGCAGTTATATTTATGCCAAAATTGTATCTTTTAAAATATATTTTCTAGGGATAACATTTACTAAATAATATTTTACACAAATAAAATATTGAATTTTCATAATTTCCACATAACACCTATGGACATAAACTCATCAACTTAATAATTAATTTTAAAGTATTTAAAATACTTTTTTTAAATATAATAATTTAAAAATATGATTGTCTTAACCATCAGGCTAAAAATAATTCTATAGTTAAAATACTGCATGTATTATCTGTCTGAGATTTGTATACTATCATCATCATCATCAACTCATTAAACATCCCCACTGAGGTGCTGGAGCCTACCCGTAAAGGGTGTGTAGGCCTTTATTCCTCCACACGAACCCAGTGCAGATTGATGCACTTCACACACAACCTTTAAATCTCTACGTAGGCGTGCGCAGGTTTCCTCACGATGTTTTCCGTCACCGTAAGAGCGTCGGATAACTTACATATAATTCCGAAAACTCGAAAACATTGGTATGAGGTGGTATTTGAACCTGCGCCCTCCCGGTGAGAAGGCAACCGTCCACACCATTGAGCCACCATTGCTCTTGTGTACTATAATGGGCTTCAATAAGTTATTTTTAATTTATGTGCTTCTTTCCTTCTTATTGAATCCTCTACAGATCAAACCCAATGATGAGCTGCCGCAGCAAATGTGTTCAGTATGCATAAACTTTGTGAATGAAGCCAAGAGATTCCACAAGACTGCTGCACAGTCTCAAAAAGTGTTATTAACCAGATTGAGTCACGGGACTCTAAATTGAAGACAGAAACACCAAGTGAGGTGGTACAGACAGTTCAGATAGATATCAGCGATGACGTTGACAATGACTTGGACAGCTTTCAATATAGTGTGGAACTGTTTAAAGAAGAATCTACTATGGTGCAGGTTTGTATTTTTTTATCATCTATAAGCTGACATTTGGCCGCCATCTCACCTGATAAGCGATGATGCAGCTGAGGATGGATCATGCCTGCCTAGAAACAGCCTATTCACTCTTGCCTTGCAGACGGCCAGGTTGTAATGATCGGGGAACACATAAGGAGGCAAAGAGTTCCATTCCTTTGCGGTGTCCATTAGGTATGTGTGATAATAAAGCTGAAAGACATTTATGTATCCATGCAAAGTGTGACAGTTTAAGTGTATAGGAAAGGTCTATTTTTATACAACCTATCGCAGTCTACTGTTGGACATAGGTCTCCTCCATTTTGCGCCAGATATGCCGGTGCTCTGCTTTTCTCATCCAGCCTCCACTAGCGACCGCCCACAAGTCGAAGGTCCATCGCAGAACCTCGGGCCGTTGGAGCAGACAAGTTCTGGAGTGGAGACCGCGTCTCGGCAAGCATAGCGTAGGACCGGAGGACCGAGGGACCGACGACTTGTCGACGGTCGCTGGTTTAGGCTGGATGAAGAAAGAGGATGAGTGGGGTATCTGGCGCAAAACGGGGAAGACCTATGCCCAACAGTGGAGTGCGATAGGTTGAAGAGAGAGAGAGAATGAAGAGAGACCATGGGTTTTAAGGATACTCCTTCTATCGTCAAAACCCATGGTCCTCAACTGCTCAGCTACTTCAGGGTCTATATATTATCATACCAAAATCTTTGACAGACAGAATCGGAAATAACTTCAAGAGAAATTGAGAAGCCAAAAGAGATTGTATTAGTTGATAAATCAACCGAAAAAAGGAAAACAGTTAAAAGGAAACCACGGTTGAAAAAGGAGAATAAACCGGAGGGAGATGGCAAGAGAACAAAGGAGAAGAAAGAGAGGGTGAAAGAGGAGATTGAATGTGAGATATGTCATAAGATTTTAACATCCAAGCTGTCTATATTTATATAGGTATATGCCTGAAATATGTAAATATGTTTATCCGTTTTTAGTACCGATAATACAGGCTTCACGCTTAATATGGGCTAGATGGCGCTGTGTAAATGTGGTGATATTTCCAAGCCCAACAGTGGGATACCTGGACGGTCTTCTCGGGCAGGTGTATGGCGACATGCTGGAGGTAGCTGCTCCTCCGGTGGAAGCTGGAGCCGCAGTCCTGGCACGCGAACGGCTTCTCGCCGGTGTGGAGACGCTCGTGGATCTGTGGAAATAAATATATATAAATAAAATAAATTAAATATCCATTGACATTCATGCAGCGCCATCTACCCCAAGTTAACGTGAAGCCTGTATTATGGGTACTAAACAACGGACAAAATATACTTAAATACATTTTTTTTCGTAAATACATACATATCACATACATAGAAAACACCAGACATTACAAAAGACATGTTCATGCACACAATGTTTGTACTGCCCGGGATCGAACCCGGAACCCTTGGTGTTGCAGCCGATCTCTCAACCGCAACACCAAAATGGGTGTCAAAGTCGTATAAGCGTATTGTACGATTCACGAAAGGAGACCTTGCGCAGAAGTCATTTTTTAGGTTCCATTCAGTGTTGACACCGGAGTTTTCGAAAAAGGGCTTTTTGAGAAGTTAAAAAGAGCTAGAAAGGGCTAGATTGAACATCAAATGATGTTTTGTTCTAAAAATTCTGAAATAATCATCTCATGAAGCCGTTTTTTTTTGTGCGTCCAAAAATGTCGAAAACATTATAATTTGGTAACATTTCAAGACAGTGGAAAAGAGCTAGATTGCTGTTTTCGGGCTAAATCGTTAGAAAAGGAGTTCACCTACACTAAAAAGTGCTAGATTTAGCTACAAAAGGGCACTAGTCCCATTGGAGGTAAGGCAGGGGAGCGGGAGGAATACTGTAAGATCGGGGCGACGCCATTGGTCCGCGCGCGTTCCATTCAGTTTTCTCTATTGCTATTCGTCCATTTTGAAACTGGCACGCTCACACTATTCTAGAATACAGTCGGAAGGAAAACTGTTTCGTTATGTTTGTTTTACTTGTTTAAATTTTCGTGTTTACTGAGCCCTTAGGTGAGATTTGCTATTTTATGTTGCTTCGAAAAGTAAGGCGGGAAGGATGGTATACGAGTTTAAATATATTTATTTAATATTGTTGGGGGATTCCGTTCTCGGGTAAAATGAGAGGCTCGATGTCCGATTGCTGAATATTGAATTTTTATTTTAAAACCACCACTATATATACAATTTAAATCATCATTCTTACTGGCTAAATAAGTCCTACCAATCACACGATCTGCATTAAACCAATCCTATGAATATAACTTCATTAGAATTGACTAATATTTTCAAACATTATTTATCCAATAGAGATGCGTACATTTAAACAATACAAAGTTGTGACGTGGCGGCATCCGTGGGACAATCGTAGGCCGTCCACGTCGGGCTGTGAGACGGAGCGCTCGGACCTCTCGGCCGAGGTTATACATATAGGTCACGCGGCGACCGACACACCGGCGAGTGATCGCCTCGCATCATGTTTGCCATTTCCCATAATATTAAATATGCTTGTTCGTTAGAATGTAAATCTTCACTGAATAAAAGGGATCACAATGTAACCACGAGGTGTGTGAGGCCTGAACTCTGTAATGGGTTATTATAGGCTGGTTGATCACTTTAAATGTTACAAGCAAAAATATAGGCCATATACGTCAAATATAATATAACGTATATGACCTAAATTTATTTGGACAGAAAATATCAAAATATTTTGTAGAATAATAGCTATTTAAAATACCTGTACGTACTTTACTTAGTTCCATGATAATTTTCTATATTATATAATTCTATTGCGACACTATTATTATAATATTATTTTAAATTTGATTTTTCTACATGAGTATACATGCGCAGGCGGCCGCCATTTGTGGTCAACTTTGGTGAATCGTACAATAACGTAGGACGCCCCCCGCCTGATGGACCGACGACTTGCGAAAGGTCGCTGGTGGAGACAGGACAAGATAAAAAAAAAAGGTTTTAAGGTTTGAATCAAAGAGTGAATGATACACACACACAAAAGATTATTTAAAAAACCAAGAGGTAAGGATGTAAAGAATTGATTGAACCCGGGAAATCGACGACATAGTTAATTAATTCCCACTTATTCGCCCATTGTCCTCTACAGATTCGAAACCATACGCGATCCGCTGTCATCAACAGCACTCTATTTGACAAAAATTTTAATTATTTATTGTTTGCGATTAGTGTCACCCTTTCGCAAGTCGTCGGTCCATCGGGCCGGAGGGCGTCCTACGCTACGCTTGCCGAGACGCGGTCTCCACTCCAGAACTCGTCTGCTCCAACGGCCATCGGTTCTGCGACATACGTGAAAGCTGGATGAGAAAGGCGGAGGACCGGGATGTCTGGCGCAAAATGGGGGAGACCTATGTCCAGCAGTGGACTGCAATAGGTTGAAGAGAGAGAGAGTGTCACCCACTTTGCATACCCTACTCATATTATTTGTGCACACACACAAAAGATTATTTCAACAAAACAAGAGGCAACCTAGTAAAGAATTGTTTTCATTAAGTGTTTGAGTAAGCCAACCTCTGATACATAAAACCTGCAATTTATAGCAATAAAGATTTGTCTTTTTTTTCACATACAAACAGGTCAAACGACTTGCGGGCGGTCGCTGGTGGAGGCTGGATGAGAAAAGCGGAGGAGCGGGATGTCTGACGCAAAATGGGGGAGACCTATGTCCAGCAGTGGACTGCGATAGGTTGAATAGGTAACAGATTAGAACCTTCTTTTTTGAAGTCGGTTATAAATTCACGAGGTGTTTACCTGTCATAGCTTGATGCACTCAGTCTTTGAGTATTATGTTTTTTGTATCTGTAAGTGTTGTCAAGTGTTTTTTTATTTATTTATTTATTAAAGGTGTGCTTACAGCTAAAACATAACAACGTTTGTATTAACCTTTTCATGAATAAGTTCATTAATGCAAGCCTTTTACATGCACCACACATTGTTTTGATTAGAGGCATTTAACAGAAGATAAAAATATATAATAAAAAACATTTGAATTGAACATACGAGTATGCAAAGAAAAGTTCACATATGATTATGAGTGAAGACTATCGAGCCAGTTTCAGCATTTTGTGTTTAAAAAATATTGAGTTTTTGTGAAATATGTCAAGGTCAGGAATGAAAGTAACAAATGAAAATCTTATCTTAATGAAAAAAAATGTAGGAATTACATATTCTTGCGAGGGGGTAATGTAAACCGAGGTTCGTTTTAAAACGAGGTAGTGTTTTGTAGACCTAATAAATAAATAAAAAAAATAAAATAAAAAAAATAAGTGTAAAACACCAACCTTGACTTGTTCAGCGTTGGACGCCCTATAATCACAGTAGGAACACTTGTCCGTCTTCTCGTAGCCGTGTTTCGCTCTGCAGTGCATCAGTAGCATTCTGCGGGTGATAAACTTTTTGCCGCAGTGCTGTTGGAACGAAACAAATCAAAATTTGATTTGAATTTTCAAATAAAATAAAAAAAGACGTCCCATTCGGTGTAATGGTTGAAACGTCGGCTACTACATCAAGGGTTCGATACCTAGGCAGTGCAAACATTTTGTGTTCATGAACATGTCTGTTTGTAGTGGTCTGGGTGTATTGAAATTTAGTTTTAGTCGTCCACACGGGACCAGTGCGGGTTGGACGACTTCACGCACAACCTTTGAATCTCTTCGCAGGCATGAAGGTTTCCTCACGATGTTTTCCATCACCGTAAGAGCGTCGGATAACGTAAATATATTTTCGAAAATTCGAAAACACATTGGTACGTGTTGTTTGACTTGGCATCTTTCAAAAAGAGAGCGTTTTCTTATATAAAGGGCCGGCAGCGCATCCTTGCGACCTCAGCTGTTGCAAATGTCCATGGGCGGCGGTGACACTTTCCATCAGGTGAGCCGCATGCTCGTTTGCCTCCCTATGTTATAAAAAAAAACGTGTCGGGATTTGAACCTCAGCTCTCCGTAGGAAGGCGACAGTCCACACCATTGAGCCACCGACGCTCCCTGCTGTTATCAACAGCACTCAATTTGACAAAAATAGAAAATTGTTGTTTTCGCGATTAGTGTCACTCACTTTGCATACCCTACTCATAATCTCTGTGCACCGCACAACATGTTATAGCTATTTAAAATACGACACTTACCTCGCAAACGACGTCGAACCCCGTAGTATTATTATATGGTTCCTCAT
>PQWD01007552.1:0-43782 GCA_019425675.1 Leucinodes orbonalis
TAATTATACACGCGCCAAATACGGCTGTAATTATTATTAGAGTAATTTTTATCGCCTTTAATATGACTCGAAATACTTTGACGTTAAACCTAGATTATCCAAAGAACAAATCAATGGTGGGCTGCGTACTTGTTTGGCGATTGCGATTAATAATCTATTAAAAGCTGTTTATTCGATAATGCACCTCGGACGAAATGTCATCCGGAATTTCGGTTACTTTTATCTTAAAATATAAACCGTGTTTTTATTTTGCTAAGTCTTTCGTAACAAAACAAAAATACTAAATGCGTTATAAATGACATGATCAGGTATAAAACAAGATCCATTTAAAAATACAAATGTGAATGACGCATTTATACAATTAAAACCTTTTGACCTCCAAATATCTGACCGTAACGCTTATTTAATTAAAAACTTAGCGTCAATTTATGATTGGTTGTTTGCAATTACAATCGAGAGGTCATCGCCCGATGCTGCTGACGTCTGTTGGCTATTTACGTCTGAAACCTATCTGTCAAGAGAGAATCAGCATGCACAGATCTGCACTCCAGAGATTTGCGTGCCATTCACTCACCACTTGATGCATTATGTCTATGTATATATACAGGTAGATAGGCCATCAGTGCCTCAAAAACGAACGCCGAAGAGAGTACAGTTTGTACTCTTTTGTTTAGGTAAATGTTCGCTCATTCGAATATGTGTATGTGTGCTGTCACTGCATTCGGGACACGATTTACTTTTTTACTTCAATGATATGTATAAATAGCCGTGTGGTCACTGCAAATTGGATTAGAAATTTCTCAATCCGAAAAATCTATAGTTTCTCGCATTCGCTTTTAGATAAACATTCAGAACAGATCAGCGTCGGAGGCTCAATGGTGTTGCCTCCTACCGAAAGGGCTTAGGTTCAAATCCCGCACATACACCAATGTGTTTTGAATTTTCGAATTATGTACGTTATCGACGCACTTACGGTGAAGGAAAAATCGTAGGAAACCTGCGCACGCCTGCAAAGAAATTCAAAGGTTGTGCGTGAAATCGGCCAATCTGCACTGGACCCGCGTGGACGACTAAGGCCTAAACACCCTATATGGGTAGGCTCGTGCCCCTCGGTGGTATGTATGATGTGCTGATGATGATGATTCAAAATAACGGGTGGCCTCATTAAACCGCCGCCAAGCGTGGAGATCATGGCAAATGAATCACTATCGTGGAGTAGGCCCTAAGTTCCAGACTTGGCAAGTAGGACTTAGTAGGTGCCTGTTACGAGCAGGTTAAGTTTATATCCGAAATTCGATGCCGTACCGACTAACGCGTTTGGGTAACGATTGCCCAAGTCAAGCACGTTCTGAAATTGTCGGCAATTAGGTTAGTGACCGAGCACTTTCATCTCGAGTACTTTTGTGCTTCGGAAGGATCCTTAAGCCATTGGCCTCAGCTTCTCGATAGGATGCAAGTAAGATTGGTGGGTCACAAAGTTGTAGAATGTAACCTCTTTAATCTTTATGTATACTACAGTATCCATACAATCATAAATACATAGTAGAATGTAAACATACAGTGACCTGCTTTCGGCACAATGTAAATTGAAGGCAATTGTTGCGAAACGAGCGAATTTAAGTGGAAGTGTCGCGTTGCATTACGATGTGCCCGTAAATGGTATGTTTATGCCGGCAACACATACTACCAGCGGTTATTAATGGGATAATATGGACTATTCATATGTAGCTATAAGATTTTTTTATATAAAATTGGTTGTGATTATCTGCATTAACTAGTACAACAGCGTTAGTAGTAGTCAGTAAAAACCAACGGATTAACATGCTGTCCGAAGCACGCGGGGACCCCAATGATATTCTGTACGAGTATATATAAAGGGAGATACGCCACACGTGCCTCAAAAACGAACCGCCGAAGAGAGTACAGTTTGTACTCTTTTGTTTAGATAAATGTGTTCGAAATTCGAAATATGTGTATGTGTGCTGTCACTGCATACGGAACACTTTTTTCGATTGTTTTGTGAGCATATCACGAATCCATACATTTTTAACATCATTGGGGGGCTCGAGATAATGTGTTTTCGCCGCTCATTTGTTGACCATTGCGATAGTTCGTTAAATCGTTGGTGCTCAAGCGAACTAGGTAACCGGCTTCTAACAATATATACCTATATTATAATAGGTATATATTTTAACCACTTTTTATATAAAGGAGTATGTTTGTTCATTTTGCACCAGTATGGTTTCTTACTTGCCCAATGAAGCTGTGAAGGATGTAAAGCTGTAGAGGCTAAGAAAATTCTACCGGAAGGACTTTCCATTTAGAGCGGATAATCTGGATGGATTAAAAACGAATAAGATGCAGAACTAAAAATTAGGCGTTTTTTCCTATATCCGGTATTATATATATATATTTCTTTTTTTTCAATATCTATTGTTATTTATTATACTCTATTATACTCTCTCTTACCGCTTTGGCAATAGAAATACATAAGTTTACAAAATATAACCTGTCTATCTGTCGCTGTTCTTGAGATACCAGTCTGGTGAAAGACAGATGGATGGACAGACAGCGAAGTCCCAGTTAGAGGGTCCCTTTTTTAACCTTTGTGTACGGAGCACTAAAGAAGGACCACAGAGCAGATGCTATCTTACGATTGCAAGTAGCATCTTTTAAAAATTAAATGATATATATATATATATATTAAGGATATGCAAGTCTGCTTTGACATTAGGGGATATTGTGACAACAGGTCAATAGACCTACATTTTAGGCTTCGTATGTTTCATCAATAGATAATATAAAGATTCGGATCACAGATTTAATGAGATCATTGTTTCTTGTTTCGGATGCATCAATCGGTTTTTATCTGTTCCAAGCATTTTGGTAAGCTCACTGTATATATTTACGTACTTATTCTTATAATTTTTTACTTAAATATATTTGTATTTCTGTGCACATATTGTTTAAACAGCTGTTGTGTGTGCAATAAAGTACTATAAGAATTAGCGTTGTAATCGGCGTGTGTATCTATGTAAGGAATGGCGAAGTCAATATTTATATCGCCCGTATTTTTCCATAAATTTGAATATAACCAATAACTCTTGTCTTTGAGTAACTAAATTCTGAACAATAATTTATTACTTTAGATAAAAATTATTTTGGTTTGTGCACTTTGCCCAGAAGTCGTTTTTTTTTATCTCATTGGATTCTCTGCAGCAATCAAGTTGTAGACGTTAAGGTTACCATACGGTTGGTGGGAACCAGTTGTCCAACTAGCATATTTTTAAATATCTAAACTACTTACATACCTACTACTCATTTCAGACATGGGCGCCGAATATGGGATTGATTTACAATTTAAAGTCACTCAACAGGAAATAGAGCGACCTATGCTCGGAGCTATCCTCTCTCTTAACCATAAAATGAGAGATCTTAAAAAGAGTATCTGTCAAGGTTTGATGTGATCAAAAATAATTTGAGAACTAAAGTTGCCGACAAATGTCACCGGATGAGCAGGTTGGACTGCCTCTTCACTTGTTCCGCGCAGGTCATGTATGGTGCAGAACCGATGCAATGGCCGTTGAAGCAGAGGAGTTCTGAAGCAAAATCCGCGTTTTGGTGACGCCGTCCGATGGCCTTGCAAAGAATCTACGACTTATGGACGGTCGCTGATGAAGACTGGTTACGGAAATCGACGCCCGACGGATCGTGACCAGGGTACTAGGCAGAATTTAGCACGGTCTACGATAGATTTAATAACTAACTGAACAGGTTGAACAGTACGTTCATACCTTATAGTGAGTGTCATGCCTGCATACGACAGTTGATGGAAACTGACTGAAGATAGCAACGACAAGGCTGGTAGTCGTTGCAAGATAGTAAAATGAGAGGTCTTAAAAAGTGTATCTGTCAAGGTTTGATGTGATCAATAATTCGATGACCCATTTGGTGTTGCGATAGAGAGGTCAACTGCAACACCAAGGGTTCCGGGTTCGATCCCCGGGCAGTACAAACATTTGTGTGCATGAACATGTCTGTTTGTAATGGTCTGGGTGTTTTCTATGTATAATATGTATGTATTTACAAAAAACAATAAAAGTATATTTATCCGTTGTTTGGTACCCATTATACAGGCTTCACGCTTAACTTGGGGCTAGATGGCGCTGTGTGAATGTCAGTGGATATTTATTTATTTTCCGCCTATACTGCCCAACGCCTGGCAACTGAGGCGATCGAGATTTCGTCTCTTATATGTAGTGCCTTAAATTTCACTAGCTAAAGTTTTATTCTGCTACTGAATAATGTGCGTGGTTTGTTAAAAGTGTTTGTATTTTAACTACATAAGTACTTGGAAATTGAGATTGGTAAATTACCTATGAGATATGTTTTTACTTTTGGACTTAACGGCTAATTTGACGTAAGTCTCATTTATTAACTCTTTAATCCATTGATATTTTTTATATATCTTTTAAGTAAATAACATTTAAGAGTTGAACTGCAAAGCAGAAAGTTGGTAGGTATCTAAATATTGAAAGTCAAGTAGGTTTGTACCAGAATACAGAAAAAACATTTAGATTTGTGATTTCTTTAGTGGTAGGTATATTGTATAGTGGCCTAACTACCTTATAACGCTCGTAAAAAAAATCTTTCTATTTACAATTTGATTGCAGTAAACATGCATTACATTTCAAATATTGATAACATGTTTTACAATGAGGGTAGATACCCTCTACTTCATTGTTCATTCATTCTTTCTTGCAACCGGTAGATATTATACGACCAAGGGACGCTATCCCGCCCTCCGCGCATCTAACCTCCCCTCGCACTTCAAGCTAGCGCGGAGTTTACCACCAATGGCGCTTGCTCGCCAGTCATCGAGCGGCGGTCGTGGAAGGTGATACTTTTGTTCCGTTAAATTCACTAACATTGTTAAACTGACATGCGCGTAGTTTATTCCTGAATTGTGACTAAAAACCAGTGTGCAAATGGATTTCAGTGATCGATCACAGTGACAGTGCAGTGCCAATCATATTATCTCATTATTATCTTCTTTATAGTACGATTCACCAAAGAAGACCAAAAATGGCGGCCGTCTGCGCATGTACACTAATGAACAAAAATACTACATCAAAAATATTTTTTATTGAATGAACTCATATAATCAAATTATATATAAATGTTCAGCGCCTCAAAAAAAAATTTATTACTAAGTATAGTAAATTAATCGCTGGCCTCGAATTGCATGATTCCCTCTATCGTGGAAGTTCCAGGATTCGATGATTTTGAGGTATGGGGCCTGGTCCTGCACTAAATGATCATCTTCAGATACTATAAGATCAGAAAAACCTGACGACGAAAAAATCTTCCACTCGGATGATTAATTCTTCGTCATCTCATCCACGAGTGATCACTTTTTATGTAATTTTTTTCTATACATTTTACTTTGTCACATAGTTTTTTCCATTCTGTGGCCACATTAGATTAACTTTTCCTTTATAAAATTTACAAAGCTTATATCCCACTTAACGTTTTGCTACTTACATAACTTTTTACGGAGGCCCAAGCCATTTCAATAAATGACTCAGCAAACTAAAAAAAATACATAAATAATAAAATGCAATGAAACAGTTTTCCTTCCGAGTGTATTCTAGAGTACTGTCAGCGCGCCAAATTCAATATAGACGAATAGCGATACAGCAACCTGTCTCAGACGCGCGCCGACCAATGGCGTTGCCCCGCCGCTCTTCAGTATTACTCCGCCCCTCTGCCGTACCCCCAATAGGACCTAAAAAATGACTTCTCGCATAGTCTTCTTTCGTGAATCGTACAATACCGGGTTTTGTTTAAGTATTGGTGCAGTGTTTATGTTCCAAACGCGCGCCCGCTCCGTCCGGCTTGCTGGAGGGACGTCGCCCCCGAAGATTCTTAATAGAGGTGAGGAGACGCTAATTCTCGATTATTTAGCTTTTGTTTGTGTAATCGTAAGGTAAGGTTGCTGCGGCGACGATGAGTTTTTATGGAAGGCACAGAGCCGGTTTTAAGACAGTTTTCTGGAAAGATGCAATGAATCCAGTTCAGTTGCTATTGTCTGCGTTCACTTAGAAACTCAACTTTTGTTAACTTATGGATAATATACTGTGTAGACTTCTTGCAATACGGGAATTAATAAATCGATTTAGATTGTTCCTTTTTTATAAACCATCGGCCTACCCTTCTTATTTATTAAAGTTGGGCATATTTTTTAATAAAAAATTACAATTATAAAAAATAAAAATTATAAATAAGTATTACATATGATTAGCTTACTATTTTATGGGCCATGCTAACGATTCTAAAATTTTTCTAGTATGAAATTTAATTACCTGGGTATGCAGGTACTGCTGTTTACATTGCTGTTGGTTAAATTGATTAAAATAAATGGATCAATGATGGCAAATATTTTAAATATTGTTTTATCCTGTATATTTTACAGTACAGTTCTATTTAATTTAATCTCCTATTGACGGTAACCGTACAACCTTTTTTGTAGTTTACTAATAGTGGCCTGCGCGAGATTACGAGCGGGTATGCAAAACAGTAATCACAAAAACAATAAATAATTTTATTTTTGTCAAATTAAGTGCTGTTGATGACAGCAAATCGCCTATGGATTTATATCTGTAGAGGAAATGGTCGAATAAGTGGATATCATTTTATATGTTGGAGATTTCCCAGGTTGTCTGGACGCACAGGGTATGCACTGCTTATTCGCATATATGGAGTGTACGCGCTATTTACTAGGGTCCTGTAACACGCTGTCATTTAAGATATACCTACACGGTATTATATAAATGAGCGCTCACTTTTTATTTAACTTTTCATAAATTATTTTATACTCATGTGTTTTCTTGTCGTAATTAATGTTCAATAGATAGGATCATAACAATCTGGCGCAATGCTTCGCAGGACAAATGTGGCATTGAAAAAGATGAAAAAAATGTGTGCTTGTCAACATGTTATCTTTCCGGTAGACTATTTTGATAGGTTTTGCTAGGTACGATGTAGCCATATATAATGGTCGGACAGTCTGCGAATTTGGCCCAACATAAGGATATAAAGGCGGGACTCCTGGATTGTTAAGAATTTTATGTAACAAAGGAAAAGCATTCGTTGTATCAAGAGGCTCCGGGCACGAACATTATGCCGGACAGGCACGCATAAAGCTAACTATGATTATTTCGGACGACTGGCAATACTAGACGCTGCTCAAGCTGGGCCGGGCGAGTTGACCGTGGTAACTAGTATTCCCGGGTCACGCTTGCGGCTCGCTTCTATCCTGAGTGCTTTCTCAGATCTGATCTCTGTTAAACGCACTGATTTAGTTTAAATTTGAATGGATTCCGATTTTTTAATAGATATACTATAATAGCATTTATAGTATAGTAGCTTCAAATAAAAATAAACAACACCACTCGTAAATACAGTGGCTAAATTATTTCTATATACATATTAAATAAAAAAATCTACATTATCTCACTTAGTATAGAGTTAATGCGTTATTTATAAGATATTAAACCATCACGCAGTTGAACCATAGTTCCTACCTCGTTTATTATAACGATCATGTTCCGCTGAAATAAACGTCAATTTATCGTTAAGTAGAAAATATTTAATTTTAATCGTAACAGGGTAGGTTGTGAACGTCGCACACACATTGTTGCGAGCGTCTTGTCAATCGGTTTTATGAAAGTCTTTCGATTCGCACCAAGAACCGGTACTCATATAATAGGAGGCTTCTCCACCATTTCAATTATCGATTGGTAGTACATTGACCACATTGTACTTTGATCGATAAAAACACTGAAGTCGACCGAGACATAATCAAGACCTGTTTTCAATAGGTGGGAGCCATAAAATAAGGATTACTCTATTTATAAAAAGTTCGAACAACAACATCTACTGAATCTTACTTTCCACCCCCCCCCTCTAGCAAGGTCCATGCCGTCATGATCGCTTATTTCCTCTTTCATGTCTATTCCTCTATAAAAAAACTCTTCGAGTCCCGATAATAGGGGAAACAGAAGAAAAGCTATATCATAGCTTGTTGTTTTTCGCGTCACGCATGCATTCGCCTGGCATGGCACTTCGAAGGTAAATATTTCCGCAACATTTTAAGTCACAAACTGGAGTGTTTTGGAGTGCATGATTCTGCTGTTCGCTAATCTGCAAACTTGGTACAAATACACTTATTTTGGTGATAAAAAAGTGAAATTTGAGTTTGAAAATCACTCGTCAATATCAGTAGTAATTTCTCAGTTAACATTACGGTGCTGAAATTTGAATGCTGTTGAAGTTTCTTTAGATCGGGCATGCTGTAGTGGTCTGATATGTGATGGATTCATTACGCTTTAAGGATTAAGATTTGCCTGCACCGCCATGACACGGACTCGCAGTTAGGTCAGGTTCATTTAGTATACGATAAGTACCTACACCATTTTTTTGTAATTTTATGTATACCTATATACATTCAAAATCGGCTATCGAAAAATTTCACCGCTAGTCTGTTAGGAGAATGTCTTAAGTAATTTAAAAAAAACCAAACGTTATCTTATCATAGTGTAGTACATACAACATTTTTAAAGCTCCTCTTAAGCAATTAGTTATACAGTTATATATATTGCACTTTAGTTCCGGACGTAACTGGGTGAACCCGTTTCAGAATTCAGGCACCGGGCATTTAATTTGCGAATGAATTGATAAGTGCATAGTCAGTTTCAGGCGAGGTTTCATGCGCCTGTTTTAACGAAATATATGTATTAGCTCCCAGTTAGCCCAATTTTCTGACGTTGTTACTGCTAGTCTCGCGGTAAGCGCATGATTTACTAAACATTTTCCGCTGCACGGGCACTGCAATTTTAAACCGATATGAATCATTCTGTAGATTCAGTTTCAAGTGACTAATGTTTAAAATTCACCGGCTATTTATGTGAAAAGAAGGTGTTTTTCCAAGTTTATTTGTTTCAAGCTAACAAGATTACACTCGCTCCGTTGCGTCTTTTGATAATGTGTATTATTATACAGGAAACTTATTCGATTAGAGAAAACTGATAGAAAGCGCAATAACGTGATGAGATTCCCTATTATTTTTTATGAAGTATATCTAAAGCTTTCGCTTAATATTTCAGCATATAATTAGGTTTTTAGTTTAATTTCTTGAAGGGTTTTAAAAATAATCAACGATCAAAATATTTATACAATGTACCTATGATTTGGCATGATGGTTATTTTAATATTAATTAATATCCACTGACATTCACACAGTCTATTGGAAACTAGACTAAGCATTTAACCTGTAATATGGGTACTAACTAAACAACGGATATAATACATTTTATTTTATAACTACATGTAACAAATCAATAAAAAACACCCAGACAAATAAAAACATACATGTTCATGCACACAAATGTTTGTGCTGCCTGTGGATTGAACCCGGAACCCTTAGTGTAGTAGTCGACGTCTAAGCCATTACACCACACGGGTCGTCAATTTTCTGATTTTCCTCATATGATTAAACATAAATTAATGTGTTGTTTTAATAAATATTTGTACATGTGATTCGTTTTTAAGTTGTGTTTTGATAAGGAGTAGCTATTTGGTAGATAAGGATATTGGATGGAATTGTTCGGGTAAATAATATGACATAATATCGACAAGTATATATATAATATAGATAAGTATGGCATCCGGATTCCATAAGGAGATTAAGGAGTAATAAAACAGTGCAATTGTGTTACTCTCTTCCTGTTTGGAATTACTGCACGACTTACAAAATGAAAACGCTTTTTTCCAGAAATTCATCAAGATACTTAACTCTTCCGTTCCTAAATATGACGTCACTAATTCTCCGACACGGGGGCCAGAATTGTAATAATTGGGAAACTTTGATTAAATACTGACGCGGTTTTCGAAGTAAATTTTTAATTATACTACAATTTTGTTTAGAATGTAGCTTTTTTATATTGTTAATCATGTGTATTATAATTTAATTATAATAATGTATTACATTATAAAAATGTATTACTGGCATAATAATTTTTAACTATTATAAATATGTATACATATTTCAAAACTTAAAATTTGTAGTCAAGTACGGATTGTATTCAACTATTATTCTAGTCGTACCTATGAGCTGAATATTTTATTATTGAGATTAAAAAGCACGCTCATATCTTATATTTTTTCGCATTTTGACTGTGACAGCTGGATGGAAAATATCAATCGGTGTTATTGTAGGAAAACATAACATTTATCATGAAACTTCCAGTTTACTTAAGTCGTACCATGTCTGATCGAATTGTAACGTAACAAAAGTTCTCAGATTGTTATGGCAGGGTCTCTTAACTTATCTATGATTGATATTGAGTTTCTTAAGAGTTATGAATATTTAAACACCTTATTATTCATATATATACCTTATTATTATTATAAAACGCTTCTGTTCTGGTGAGGATTATAGATATAAACATTACATATATGTCATAATACTTGGCAATAAAATTTACCAAAAAATTTAAAATACCTTAAAAATCATATACTTACACATAGAAAGACCCCGGCCAATTAAGATACTACTAGCTTCTCAATCATTGCATGAAATCGTTAGTCAATGTATGTAAAAATTGTTGATTTGTCTATTATATACTCATGCGGCGTTGAACTTTCTGGATACTGTCACAAAACAGACAAATTGAAGACCCAACTACTCTTTCATATTGCGATTACTATGTGCAGGCGATAGTAAGCGATCTCTATCCCATGCGCTGTCGAGCCAGTATTGCTTTAAAAAAAAAACACATTTTTTTTAAATGCCAATTATTTAAATTCTTTGACCGCCAATGACGCCTTAAGACGCCAGACACAATAGATTTTCTATTGTGTCTGGATTCCCGATATTCAATGGGTTTAATAGCCAATAAACTGCAGTTGACATTTTAACTATTAATGGTATCTCGGATTTAAAATCAACATATTCTGAGAAGAAGACCACCACAACCTTGAAGCGGAGACGACTCGAGATTTTGCCTATAAAACGCTTTAGTCTGTAATACCCATAGTCACGGATGAAGGATCAGACCCTACAAAGACGAATCCTAGGTTCGCTCAGACATTATTCAAATTGCCTTTCAGGTACTATTTTATAAAAAAGGTGCTGTCAGATAATGGATTTATGGATCAATAATTTGTGCATATAATTTATAGCCCAAGGTCAAATGCTAAGCTCGCCTCGATGGACTTGACATTTTACTGATTGCAATAAGTAACGGTTTAACCCGTAAGTGGACTAGTGTCCGAAACTGTTGTTTGGGCTGTCTGAACCCTGATTGATTGCGGATAAACACTGCCCATGTCTTATAAATTACTCGCGGCGTGTTTCCGTTGTGAATTCAAGAAAGTTCTGTTCTAATTGCAGACATACATCCGTTAGGCGTGAAGGAGGTCGAGGGCAAATTTAGTTTTAGCGACATGTTTGCGCCTGCTGTGACTTTGAAGACGGTGAGGCAGAAAGTCGCACTTGGCCATCGGTTTAAATTAAACGAGAATACATTGAGATAGGACGTTAACCTGCATTGAACGTGAATTACAAAAACAACTTGGGATAATGCCTCTTTTGTTATGTTAATTGCAATAAAAGTATTCGGTGTCTCAGAATGAGTAAAATATATTTGTGGCTGCAAAAAAGGATGCACAAAAAGGAGGATACCTTCTGCAGTGGACTGTTGAATTAATGTAAAGTGAGGATTGCTGTAATATAGTTGACCGTTTTTCTTTTTCAGTGTTTCCCAATAATGAGGAAATCGTCCGATGGATTCATACTCAAATTGTTATTCACATGGGTTTCAAGGCGATCAACTTCGGAGGCCATGTCCAACACGTATCATAAATAATAATTCTTTTTGTGATTTCACTGCCTCTTCTCAAGGAAATTCCGTCGGTTCTAATACGAAACATACTAGCGATTATGCAAAAAAACATAATAGCTTTGTTATAATAACCTACCATAATAATCAAATTAAAAAATATATTTCAAATCTTTGGCAACATCAATTAAAAATCGTTGTTTTAAGGTTTAAATAGATATTTATTAAAAGGTAGGTTTGGAAGTAATTTCGAATTAATAATACCTTTGAATGATTTGCTTTAATGTGATAAAATTGATGCGGAAGTTTGTAAGTCTATATGTTGGTTACTTCTTCACATATAAACTGCTGAAGGAAGTTTAATAAATTTTGGTATAGAGTTAGCTGTCACCATGGTATAAGTATTTATAACACAGTGGCGTTTTAGTGCGAAAAAATATCTTACCTATGTACCGCAGTCAACACCGTGTTGGACAGCTAGTTTTAAATTAGACTCGACAGTCTCAACCTAGACTTAACATTTGGTGCACTAAATCAAAATGTATATTACGTAATACCTACCACTTCTAACAAATCTATCTTCGTGTTCTTAAAAATATATTTTCGAACCAAAAAATTATACGAAATATTCCTTATCTTTATTACAATCACAGTCGACTGAAATACCTATAATAAATTGCCGACTTTGTTTTCTTGGACAGTAAATAGACGAGCGTATTTTTGTAAGATTAATAAAATACTGATGAAGTTTGGCGCTCGTCAATACAATAAACTATGGTAAATTGGTGTTTAAGATTATATAATTGGTGAATACTTGATTTACCGTTACCATGAAATATAATTTAAAGAATACTTTCCGAACGTAAGTTTTGATAATTTATTTGACGAGTATTACTGATAGGTATTATCTACTAAAGTTCACGTATTTAGTTAATAATTTCTAAATTTTAAAAGAAATACAGAACATTTTTAAGATATAAATGATGACAGCTGTTTCGAATCTTATACTTCACAAAGTAAGTAGGTAAATCTTTGGTTAGAAATTGTATAGAGTATTAATAAAGTGCTACAAAATATGGTTGATTTGCATACGTATCATCATCAGCTCATTAAACGTCCACACCGAGGGGCACCCGTATAGGGTGTATAGGCCTTAGTCGTCCACGCGGGCCCAGTGCGGGTCGGACGACTTTACGCACAACCTGTGAATCTCTTCGTAGGCATGCGCAGGTTTCCTCAGATGATTTCCTTCACCGTATGAGCGTCGGATAACGTACATATAATTTCAAAATTTCGAAATTACATTGGTACGTGGCGGGATTTGATCCTCAGACCTCCCGGCAGGATGGCAACTGTTCACACTATTGAGTCATCGACGCTCCATTTAGTGTAGTATTACGTGGTGGTGGGTCTCACTAATACCACAATTTTTTTTCCACCACTATATCAGAATAAAGAAGAAGATAATAGAGCAATACTATTTCTAGCAGTGCGTCTCCTGCAAAGTGTTCCAGGAGCAGGATATATATATATATATATATATATATATATATATATATATATATATATATATATATATATATATATATATGATTAAAGAATTTTATGAATTTAACAAAACTCCGTGAAACCATTTATTGAAAACACACGTGTCTTGCCGGAGTCTAGTTAGCCTAGTAGTTTGAACTAGGGGACAATTCATTTCTTTTAATGGATTTTTTTACTAAGTTGATGTTTCATAAGTTAGTTTAGTTATATAGCTTCATTTTTATATAACATTTTTAAATTCGAACTAATAGCAAAATGAAAGTGAAGTGTACGTATTTAATTGAAAGCGTACGTCAAAAATACAAATAATGATTGCCCATTCGTCGTTAACAGTAACTCTCGAGACATAAAATTTTATTGACTGCAAATATTTTTCTTAAGATAAAGTACATAAAATATTTGAGCAGGTTCCTAGTAAATTACATTGGCGAAGATTTATTTACTGTTACGCTCGTTTCTTACAATCTTGCAATCGGATCTATACGTGGGTGGCCAGTGAATTTGTTTCTACACCTGATCGACACGGTACATTTTAACAGAAACTGCGCACTTTTATTGAGTTTGTATATAATAGCCTAGAAAGTTCTAATTCTATTCAATAATTTGTAATTATTGCCAATGGAAAGGATTTTTTTCATAAATAATCAATATTACCGTCCACGACTTCGCCTGCTTGTTTTTTGAAAGTAGGTACGCGTGTATAAGAAAGACAAGTAAAATATTTCGTACTATAAGTATGTTTAAAAGATTAGCTCTGCAGTGCGACTTTTTAGGCTGTAACATAAGTTATTGGAAATACTAGTTTCTTGTTGGCTTCTAGACGGCACTATGAAGGTATTCAATAAACGGCGAAACTATGAACCAGTTGTTAAGTAAAAACCTTTTTCAGACAATTCAGAAATATCTTCTTAACACTTTTATCCGTGAATACGTAAACGGCTGTAAATTATTGATATCAAATATTGTGTAATGGAAAATATACGTAAATTATAAACACTCTAAAGGAAAACAAAAATACCTCAGTCGAAAACAAACTGAATACCTAAAAGATTAGTCCTTGCCTTTTAACAATTACTTATTGCGCTTAATAAGAAATCACCTTCAATGTATTTGTCAGACTTCATAATAAAGTCAAGAAACCTGACCTATAAGCTTAGTTACAAGTAAACGCGTTAGCCGACTATATTTAAATAAGATAGCTGTAATCTTCTAAAATATAAACTGGAATATAGGTTATGCTATCATTAAGACGTTGTCGCGTAGCTAGTTTTTGTAAAGGACCTGTGTTTCCCAAACTGGCCGAGCTTGAGTTGAGCGTACTTATTTAATATGGTATACGAAACTGTAGTTATCATGGCCTTATGGTTACAGAATTTATGAATAAATAAATATAAAGTTACCTTTAAAGGTAATTAATAAAAGAAAATATTATTTTTAAAGTATGTAATATCCTATGTTAGTGTAGGGCTATTATAATATTAATTTCAGGTCTAACAATTCAAAGGATGTGTATATACACATACATGTAAGTTAAAATTATTAACTAAGCCTTTTGACCGCCAGTGACACCTTACTAGGCGCCAGACAATAGATTTTCTATTGTGTCTGGATTTCCGGCGTCCAATGGGTTAAATATTTTGTTTTTTGGCATTCGCCGTAAAGACATTTAATAAATAAAGACGTTTTGCTACAGCTGACACTATTTTTCTTATAAGGACACTCAAGAGTTACTGAAGATTGAGAACCAACGCTGAACAAGTAATCCTAATCTCACGGCAGTTAAGTAGCTTAAGTATTATTGAGTCTTACTGCCAATTACGACATAATCAGTTTAGCATACGCTGGTGACGTATCAACACCGGTGGCATATATATGATGGTTCGTTTTAATTGGATTCAACTAGGTACATAGTATGTTGTTTACTAGCCATTGACGCCTGCAAAAAGTGATTTAAAAACGTTTCTCAGATTATATTATACTTCACATGCAGACTAATACATATTCTTTGCAGACTTAAAGATAATTTGTTTTGTGGTTTTTAACCGACTTAATCGACCGCATTTTATATGTTTGTTTGTGTATATAAACCGATTTTGATCATTATTTTTTGTTGGAAAGAGGATACTTCAGAGGTGGTTCCATGATTATGAAGAAGTCAGGGTTTGATGAAGGTAAATCAGAGAAATTGAGAGAACATTCAAAAATTGTAGACAGCTCAGAGCAACTAAACTTCTTCATTATAGTATTCCAGTGATTATTTTTATAATGAATCAATCAAAATAAAAAAATATATTAACAAAAAATATCGACTTCAATCTAAAAAGCAAAAAACATTATGTTGTATACTGGATTCTGGATTAACGTTCAGTTTTTGTTTTTGTTGACTTGTAAGAACAAGTAATTATGTGGTATTTATAATAATTCCGTATTCTAATTATTTATTACAATATTTAGGATGGCGTCAATTGGATAACTCTTATCACAGTTCATGTTACGCAGTTCACACTGATATAGTAGATTGTTTAGCTCTCCACAAAAATAACAAAATCTCTGTCAACTTACATAGATCAATCAATCATTTTATAGGAACAGGACGGTTTCTAATAGTTTCGGATAGTCCCTATAGCAGTAGATTGTACTGCTCAAATGATGATGATGATGAAGTTATAGTAAAGATTAATTTTTAACAATAAAGGCCCGCGTTTGACAACGCATTGTTGGACGTTAAATCAGATGACTAAGATAAGGCACGTTAACCACAACTCAATAGAAATGTATTTTAACTATTGATTCAAAAGTACGAAAGGTCTATCCTTTCTGAGAATAACTTTTATTGCTGAATTTTTCTGTGGGCAGAAATAAATTTTAAAGAACTGACACTGGAAATCTGTTCTAGGATCTCTAGAATGTGAGTGACAGTGTATTTGAATCGCCTGTGACTGTCTTTGCTACGATACGATATATACGAAACTACGACATCGATCAAGATCAACTGCGATCAAATGACGATGTGAACTCACCACTCGGACCTTTAGATATCGATTGCAGTTAAATATTAAAAACAAGTGAATTTAAACCGAGTCGTGTTATTCCATCGGCATTGGGTTTGCGTTAGCTAATGATTCGTGTCGCAAATTGGCCGTCGGGAATAGCTGCCCTTGGCCGAGTCGCTTCCGTGGGCTTTTGACTTATGGCCAAACTCAACACCCGGTTGTCACTCGTGCTGGGTGAAGGTTGCGACCATGGTTATACTATGACCCTCCCAAGACATTCGATACAATAATATATGACAGTGTTTGTGTCAGCTTAGGAGTTCTGTGAAGAATATTGAGATATTCACACTTAAGATTGTCGTGTTTTAAGAAACGATATCTTCTATGCTGCTGAGTATCTAGCCTCTTTTTATTTGCCTTTTTTAATTCATCATCGTCAGCTCATTAAAAGTCCCCACCGAAGGGCACGAGCCTACCTGTATAGGGTGTATAAGTCTTAGCCGTCCACGTGGGCCCAGTACGGATTGGTCAACTTCACGCACAACCTTTGAAATTTTTCGTAGGTGTGTGCACTGTCCAAGTTTCCTGATGATGTGTTTCTTCTCCGCAAGAGCGTCGGATAAATGTAGGTACATATAATTTTTGAAAATTCGAAAAGACAATCGGTACATGGCGGGATTTGACCTGCACGCTCCATATCGGAAGGCAACACTCCACACTGATGAGCCACCGACGCTGCTATTTTAATTAATTGCACACAAACGCATAAGTTGCTTTTGATTTTAATTGATAAAAATCTGGACGGACAAACATTCTAAGGCCACATTGACCGATGTTGCAATCTTTAATATTAGTTGGTATCCCGGCAACTGTCTTTTATTGTAGCTAGAAAACTCGCCAATTTCTTGCCCGGTGAAGCTGTGTCGGTCATTTGCATTCAGCGAAAAGTCCAACCGAAAAGAAACTACTAACTCCGCCTTCGGTACTCGTTGTGGGTGACGGCCCAATTTCTCTAAAGCTTTGCGTAAAGAAATTTCGATCTAGCCATGGATTCTTCCGTCAACCTATGGCAGTTCACTGCTGGACATAGGTCTCCCCCATTCTGCGCCAGATATCCCGGTCCTCCGCTTAACTCATCCAGCCTTCATCAGCGATCTTTTGTTGAAGTCGTCAGTACTTCGGGTCGGAACGGAAGGCATTAAATAAGTCTGTAGCCATTGTTTAGTTTTTCAATTCAACACTCCGGTATCGAATTGTTTTGCTACGAATAATATTTGAATAAGGTTTGTATCTGTTACATTGGTATGCACCGACGTAATTTCCAGCTGCTAATTTTAATCAATTCAAACCCGCGGGGTATTTTTGCATGATAAATTATTTTTGAGGACAGCAGCAATGTAATGCAGCGTTGTAAATAGCTGGTTATTTATTCATACCGTGGTGATTCTATTTTAGCAGTGGCTACGGAATGAGTGCCGTTGACAGATCCCCTGTACCTGACGTACGTTTTTAGTTTTATAGCCTGTGCTCATATTTCCATTCGGTTGGAGTTGGGTGTTTGGCTTTTTCAAGTAAGTACCTACATGTGCAGTGTTGAATCAAAAAACCAAACTTAACACTTATCGCAAATAAAGAGACTACTTAAATAGCTTTTCATCGTTTGTAAGTAGTGTTATAAAATCATGAAAGTTAGTGAATTTATGTTCCTAGTTGGAAATAAGTGAACGGTGCGACCAGTAGTTTCGCTCACTTGATGTTAAATGTCATTTCGTCTGAGTATGCCAGATACGAATGTGTACGGTTCCAATGTCTGTTATAACAATTTTACCTACATACGAGTATGTTTGTTGCCTCTTGTAAGTGTAATTCCACTTGCAACAAGTACCTTTACTGTCCAAAACGAAAATGTGCACGATAATCCCTTTTTCAAAGGGATGATATCTGTCACTGGTGTGGTGATGTCTTGTGGGACGACCCCCACCATTGCCGATTTAGAATTGAACCTGTCACCTGTAAATCTATTTATTTTTCTTTTCTTACTCGATTCGTTTCCTTTGCTTTCTCCGAAAAAACCGGAAAACCATATAAGTCCTGTAATTTATGTAATATACGAAAAAATGTTAAATTAATACGAGTGAAAAAACCTTACAAAAACGTTCGGGTAACACGTCAGAATTGGCGTCACGGGTCGAGATAGCTTCCACATTGCAATTGGAAACGTAATATCTTCATGGTGGCCGCAGAAACCAATTTGCGGCGGGAGTGTAACGAAATCATGAAGCTGTATATTGTCCGTAGGTATCACAATACCAACCAACTAGCATTCCCCAGAGCACCGCTCACAGTCGTGGAATTCCAACATTTTAGCACAGTTAGGGGAGCGCTCTGTAGTTTGATCGATACAGTCAATCCAAATGTTCGAATAAAATTTCGTTGTGCATGCTATATGCAAATGCAGTAAAGTTTAACATAAGGTATTTTGAATATTTTAGCTCTTATCACACTGGCGGCTTAAATGTCCTCATCTCGTCTCTTGTTTGACTAACCCCAAACCCATAGATACTCCAAGGGCATCTGCGAGTTATCTAGGACATCAATGATACACATGCACTTTTAAATCTACCATAAAAAAAACTCAGATACGCACAATGCCGTGCATAATCTTCTATTATGGGAGCTAAACAACTTATAACTTCGTTTTATGAAAACCCGAACATCAAAAAGCAGTTTATCGTTTACAGTTTTTGAGTGAAACAACTATAAAAAGACATAATTAAATCCGTACTTGTATTTCCGAGACGCAGATCGTCTAGATCTCGAATAGGTTTCAGTAGGAGTATAAATGTGAGATTTTGACCTGGCGATTTGATTTTACTGACTGAGGATAAAGTTTCTTCCCTACTTTTAGTCCATGTAAGAGGTAAAACGCCTTAATTAAAAGATTTAAAAAATCAACTGTATCTCATCTCACAAGAATCTAATAAATATTAGTCAGAGTCCCCCTAGCGGGTAAAAATAACCATCATTTAGGGTCTCAATCATACAAAAAACTTGTGGTTCGAAATTAACGTTTAAAACAGAAAATTTACTATCCGGCTCTTTATTATCGGTAAGCCGCAATTAACACAATAAAATTAAATGCAACCAATAACGAAGTACATCAAATAAAATCCACAAAGTTGGATAATTACAAGGGTGCACTGGTGTGAATCATTCAGAGGTAACGAGAATGCTTGATGAGGTTCTCAACTCAATATAGCTCTAGTCTCGTGCATTGCAGGTAAAAAGTAAATAAGCTTTATTTTTTGTTTTAAACACAATAATGCAAACCAAATTCCTTTTTGAGTAGCGTATTATATGTTATATGTAACATCTGTGAAGACTGAATAGTTTTTCTTAGTTTCGTTTTGAGGCATTTGAACTTGGCCGCTTCATAGTTTGACTTTTTTGTCGCCTGTTCGTCTCGCGAAATACTTTTTGCTGTTCGAATTAGGCTTTTACGTTTCTTATATAACATGCGAAGCTCGAAACAAATGAGTCATGCTACTTCGGTAAAAATGTTTTCGCTTGACTTAGCGATTCATTTACAAGGGTAAATACATATACATTGTCCAGACAATTGAGACAGTTGTTATTCTTGTACCTAAATTAGATAGTATTGTTTACCAGGAACAATGTAAGAAGTGAATGTGTAAAACAATTGTTTAGTTAATTATAATAAAATGCTATTTTATCAAAGCGTCAGTGGCATATTAGCGTGGACTGTAGTCTTCTGATCTAGAGGGTGCAGGTTCAAATCCTGTCACGACCAATGTGTTTTCTAAATACATTGGTCGTGGCAGGATAAACGAATAATGAACGTTTATTAATTATAAGGAAAACATGGCGAGGAAACCTGCGCACGCCTACGAAGCAATTCAAAGGTTGTGTGTGCGTTAAGTCGGCCAATCCGCACTGGGCCCGCGTGGACGACTAAGGCCATACAAACTTTATGGTTAGGCTCGTTGCCCCTCGATGGGGACTTATGATATGCTGGTGATGATGATGCTATTTAATCCTTAATCTTTATATTTTGTTACCTAAAGATCTCTTAAAATTGTGGAGTAAAATTTGATAGATATGTTCATGTGAACATATCTATAAAATTTGCGGTCAGTCGGTCAGTGTTGAAACCTGTATAAACGTAGCAGAAGAACGAGATATTTTGCGATAGAATGGTTAAAATGTGATGCACGTAACAATAAAAAGCTAAAAGCCTAGTAATATGTATACGAAAATCAAGAATATTCAATTATTATAATTACTTCTATCAAAAGACTACCCACCGACCCGAACTAGGTATATAAATGTAATTTGCTTTGTCAAAATACGCATGTCTGTTATGTCAATTACGTTGTCGTTAACAATGATAACGAACAAAGGGGCGATTTACCATCGTTATTATTGCTACTGACAGCGGATCGGTTTAATAAGATAAACGTCGAATCATAATGAATTAGCTTAATACAATTAAGTTTTAATAACAATTCACTGTGTTATTATAGTTGACTGGAGCAAAATCTGATTACAAGCTACAATAGCCCTTTACGCAATCTTTTTCGATAATGTCAAGTTCAATATTACGTAATTATTTGTATGTTCCTTACACACAACCCATCTTTTATAATTTAGCAATGGTACAATAAAAAGAAAAATTCAAAGCAAAGCCTTTGCTTGTCTCGTCTTGGCGGGGGCACTACCGCGTCCCCAGATTATTAAATCGTATCATAAATAATGAATATAGAGCTACATTTATATCACTTAGACTATTACAGAAAAGTAGAATTCATTAAAATTAGCATTAAAATACATTTATTATCGTAAAAGCTGGATAAGCTATTTATATTTGGCGCCGCCAAAGACTAATTTCCTCTGGGAGTTGCTTACGAATGTTGTGACTGACGAATCCCATATTGTTTTCTGATATCAGAATGATAGACGAGTTGTGTGCTGTTTTATTTGGCACTCACTTTCAACCGGCAAATTTCATAGGATCCATGTTTATTGTTATTTTGGTTTCACGATTGCGCATTAAAGGAAAGATTTTTAAAATGCGTTTGCAAAATTGTTAATATAATAAAAATAAAATTAAAATTGTTAAATTTATTTTCACTCGCTTCAACCCATCGCAGTGTAGCTTTCGCAGCTAGACATATTTCTTCACCATTTTGAGCTTATTTATTCAGAACGACCTTTCTGCAATTCGTGGGTTCGCCTGTTTGTTTACCGAAATCTACTTAAGTATTACCAATTAATTACTTCCACTAATGCGGATGTATCCTCAGAGATGGAAGCGACATTCTGATGATGAAGAGGAGGGGACCCCAATTAAATGCACTGATGACCTGGTTCAGGTGTGAACCTACCTAGTCGATAGATGTGAATCCATCTATGATCCACTACTAGGGATGGTTACGCATGGACTTCCACATTTATCTAATAACTAAGTATTTATCTAAGTATTAGATGTATGAGGATAGCTGTAATGATAACGATTATAAATTGTCCCACTAGTAAGCAACCAATTAAATGCCTCATCAGCTAACCTAGGTCGATACGATGTGTGATATGAATATATATTATTCAAATATTTTGACATTTTACTATTGTCTGCTATTTGAATATAACTAGCATTTTAGAAAGTTATTTTTTAAGCTTGTTAAAGGTGTCTGATTTAAATATGTATCTTCAACTTATCGCAGTCTACTGTTGGGCATAGGTCTTCCTCATTTGGTACCGAAATCCCGGTCCTCCGCTTTTCTCATCCAGCCTCCACCAGCTACCTTTCGCAAGTCTTCTTTCAATCAGGTCGGAGGGCGTCCGACGCTACGCTAAATTAAATATGTCTATGCCCTAGTTATAAGTAACAAACATTGTACAATGACGATACCGTTACATGATCGCTACCAACCTTGAACTGGCATGACTCATAAGTTGTTGTCAAAGGTCTACTGAAAATATGTTTGGATTAAATGCTAGTTTGCGAAAATATTACCGATTCAGGGACGAAGTTCGTTAACTTCTTGTCTTGTTAGTTTGATTTCTGTATTTCAGAGACCCAGCCTTAAACACGACGTCTTCCTGGACGAGCTTCTGTTTTTAAATAAAGATACTTATGTATGAGGTATTTTTTGGGTTTTAAGTAATATTATTTTAAAATTGGTTGGTAAAGGTTGCATTTCAATAAATTCTAGTGAGTTTATGCTGTTTTACAACATTTTGTAATTATGACATAATCTTGAGCACCTGCCTTATTAAGATCCTTTGGGAAGTATGTGCCTTGTACTCTCTGTTGTCCTCTCTGACTACAAAATGCGGAAGCCTTTCTGACTTACTATATTTTATATTTCTATAATATACTATGTACTTTACACATATAAAGTATATTATGTCAAAGTTGGCAATACAGTAACCGAACGGAGTAAACGTTACCAGTCTCATCGGCCGTCTGCCGCGCTACTTGCGGGTTTATTGACCCGGCGACCGTGACTGCCCGCCCCGGCCGCGTACTACGTACCTACTTATTTGTACTCCTAATTCCGCTGCTATCATGGAAGATTAACCAAAGCGAAATTCCTATTCATATTTTGCGAATTTCCTGTCGAATTGCCGACGCGTTTGAACGGGTACGCGTCGAGACGCAAAATAATGTTATTTACTAACTAAGGAACAAACAGTAAAGTATTTACGCATGGGTAGCTATTATGTATAGCGAATTGTTGATTCAGAACCTACCATATTGACTTTTAAAAACATAAATGTTCTAAAAAACGTCAGAGAATTTTATAAAGACATGAAAAGCATAAAATAGTACGTCAATTATTTGTAGCATTTCCTGCTTGCAAAAGACTTGTATTTCAATAAAGATGGAGATATTTTATTAATGGGCGTTTCGTTTCATCTTTAAATTCTGCTGTTGCAAGGCGGAATTGTACAAGGCGCTCTGCTCGGTGAAAGTTATTATTTGTTTCACGTTTTATTTTGGCGTTCTCATACTTTTTGTTCAGTTTATTTATTGTTGGGTTGGAAGGGTTCGATTGTATTTATTGTTGGGTTGGAAGGGTTCGATTGTATTCTAGTATGTCAACTGTTCATGATATGTTAGGCTCGTTATTTTGTCTTCGGCTTTTACTTGTTGATATGTTATTGTAATTTTGTGAATTTAAATGTAAATAAATCGATTATTATCAAACACAAACAACATCACTCTATAAATTACTTGACTTTTATTTAATACTATTTACTCCACCACTGACAAACTTCCGTATGTATGTGGTACGTGCTATGAAACCTCAACCTTAATTGTAGATCCAAGGCTGATTGAATCCTTATAAATACCAGCTGAAAGTACCCTTCTCCGTTTAATCATACATGTAGGGTAGTTTTGCAGGGAAACGAGAATATTTGTTTTTGTTTTCAATAGAACAACGTAGATCACAGTTAGAAATGAACTGTTACTAACTATGTCGCCTACAGCTGGAAGCCAATCCCAAACTTTTATTTTAACTGATAAATAAATGATATCTTGTAATATTTTTAATGCAGTGTTAGTTACTAACTCTAAAATGTAACCATTAAGAATAAAATGTTTATTGTATAGAGTACCTAAGTCAGAATTTACTCTTCATGACACATATCACTCTCTGTTGTTAATATTATCTTAAAATAAACACATGAAGTTGCCATGTCGCTTTGGATTTTATCCCTAGCAATATAATGAAAGTTTTTATGGCGTTTGTTTGACCTCGCACACACTTGATGATCATATCATTCATATTACTTGTTTTGGAAATAAGTAAATACAGCGTATTTTTTGCCAAAATAATTGATGAAAATAACTGTTCTTTTTATCCTTTTGTTAATTTACCGAAAAATAAGCAGACATGATTCCACGTTAAAGATCATCTTCCTAGTTGTTTGTGTTAAATCAGTCAAACGAACAAAAGGTTAACAAGAAAAGGTGAGCCCAAACACGTGGAAACATACACGGGTTACTCGGTACATTTTGTGTCGTATTATGTCTGGTCATAAGTTCTGTTTATTTTGTTCTTTCCTTACTTATTGAAGCTTTGGCCTACCGAGGTCATAGCTTTGTGTCTCACATGTAACCTAGGTCGGCAATTAAGCTGTAGGTATCACTATAATAATTTATATATATTAAAACCATAACTTCAAATTAGTTTTAAGAACTCTATAATAACTCATAATGAAAAACCTGGCAGCCACGGTGAGTTTTTTCGATTAGAATATACAATTAACCCACTATAACTTAAAATTAATATTCTTTTAAGAAATAGGACTGCAACAAGTAAAGGTTAGCATAAAAAAGGTTTATGAGAAATCTAGGCATTTAAAAAAGTAGCAGTATTGTATTTTCTATGCTTAATCATTTTATGAATCTATTCAAGCTTAATGTTGGATGAGTCGCCTATTACCTACTCGATGGAACAACGATTTGAAACAGTGCTAGTGGAGGATACATATTTTATTTTGTTATATTAAGTGAATGGGACAGCCAGCTCGCCTGTTATCCGCCTGACCATGAAAGAAGCAGTGTTGAAGGAAATTATTGACATTAGATAGTCATTAAGTATTTTTCGTCAACACTTCCCTGCGCCCATCGTGAGATGACAGATGTAAGGTCTCATACCTGTTAATTACACTAGTTACAGTGCTCACATCCCGAAATACAGAAGTGCAAAACACTCCTGTGGAAAATAGGATGTAGAATAGGGACGATATCTGGCACTGCGGTGGTACCTACCTAGACAGCAGTTGGTAAAAAAAACTAAGGTGAAGAACTACGAAGATGCTACACAAGCTTCCCCTATGTTTAGAAATGTTTTACTTCTATTTGTTGCTCTTAAGGGCATTCTTGCTGCACTGCCACAGCGAAAACCGCAGACAACCCCCGTAAAAAAACCTACATTGGTCCCTAATTTCGGGTTCACACTAGCTAGCAGACGTAAATTTTACAAGCGTTTTATGACACCACAGAGGAGGCTGCTGAGTTCTTCTCCGAAGAATACACTGTCTGAACCAGTATATTGCAACCTCTTGTCCTTTTCACACCAGGCGAACATAAGCTCCCACAGCGAACATCGCAGACGACTCCCGTTATAAAATTCTACATTGGTTCCTGATTTTGGGTTCATACTAGGGCTGCGTTCGCACTAGCTAATGTGAATATTTCAAGTTGTGTACCTGAGGTTTTACTTTTAAAACTATGTATACCATAGTGTAGGGTGAAATCTAATTCGTTATGCCATTACAGATATGCTGAGGTTTTAAACCATACAGTAGTGCAGGCTGGGAGAGAGTAAAATGTAGTTAATTATGTTAGATATTTTCGTATATAACGATATTATTTGTTTTGATATTATTTGATTAGGGTTGTTCTTATAAAAAGTTGTAAAATCCTACAAATATGACAAAAAAAATCGGCTTGTAAGTAGCGTATTATGCGTTCGGTTGATGATCGCGCAATTAAATCAACCATTGCTATTGCTGGTCATACGTTGTTGAAGCAAATATTATCTCGAGTACTTTGCTTTGAAAGTCATATAAGCGGTTGATTCACTATCGTGACTCGTTAACATCCACCAACCTGCATTGGGTCCCCGTAGTGTGGTGTGCATAAATCCTGTTCGCTTCAATATTATGTCATAAAATTATTTATTTATAAATAAATTTTAAAAAAAGTGTTTTGATTATGTGCCGTAGGTTAACTCCATGCAATAATTTTGAAATTAAAATTATATATTTATTTTACTTTAGTACCTGATACTACGACTTTTGAAAATGAGTGTTGAGCATTTTATGGTCGCCATTTTGGTCTATCCAACAAATAGAAAAAAAAACACTCGACTAATTCACCTCAAATAAAACAATATTGATTCATATGTCAATCTTATTATACCAACAATTATTACAGTGGTTCGGCAATGCTGTTAACGAGTGCGCCATCGACTGGTTAAATATCGAAACGCTTGTTTAAAAAGCACAGTTATATGAGATCAATACCGTGTAGAGTCGTTACACCTACGTCCTAATGAGTAGAGACACGCTCTTGTGGGTGTAAGCTTCACTGTTATTTATTAGCCTAATACGTCTTTGTCCTCTGATTAATGTCAAATAGTTTCCGAGTTAATGAACTGAGTGCGTAATTTGTATGTACCTAAACTTTCAGTAATTTGAAGTGACACGAAATATGCCTTGTATGGCTAGCAAAAATGCCTAAAGAATTTGTTTTTTGACGGAGGAACTCTATCTATCGTCATCTTAAATCTCATGAGCCCCATTTGTTCTTTTCATTTGTCAGTACCGGTCTCAGCTACCGGTGGGTATTTTGGCGCTCAAGGTGTCAAAAACATTTTGTCGTTATAAACATACAAAACAATATACATAAATATCTATTTAAATATGTACAAAAGCCACGCCTGAGCAGATGTAAAATTACTATCGTGTTACAAAGTATGTTGCTGAAGAATACACAGTATGGACCAGTATATTAGAACCTCTTAGTCTTTTTCCGTCAGGCGATCATAATACGAATGCTTCTCTGCCTGAGCTCCAATACTAATTAAATCATAATTGTTCAGATGAAGCGGCGTGTGGTGAACCGTGCAGCGGCGAGGTGAGCCGAGCATGGACCACGCGGTGAAGGCGATGTCGGCGCGCGGGCCGCTGGCGCGGCTGGTGGCTCGCCGCCGCTTCGAGTCCGCCGAGCTGGAGGAGCTGTACGCGCGGTACGCGTGCAAGCTGCAGCGCACGTCCGTCGGCTCGGCGCTCGCGCTCTGGGCGGCGCTGGCGGCTGCGCTTGCAGCTGTCGAGGCTACGCGCGGCTGGCGTAGAGCACCGCAGGTATAAAGGATTCAGGATAATTTAATTTCCAGATTTATTTGATTTTACTCTGCCGCTTGGGGCCGAAATTTTCTCGCAGCGTGGCGCGGCACCTACAAGAAGGACAGATGCCCTGAGAATAGTTGCGGGTAGCCGTGTATCTAGATACATATAAGTTCGGACCGACCGGTGAGAGTTATTAGGGGGGGAACAATGTTTAGCTGTCGAATTCGCGTGGCTGATGATGACTTGCTAAACATGACTATTAGAGTCCAACGCCCTATAGACAGGGTAATATTGTTAGGAGATATCATCTGACATACATCGGAGAACAAAAGTGACCGGCACATAGCCCTTAGGTTATCCTGAGTATGCTTTTGCATAGTGTTAAACTCGATAGTATATTATATAAAAAGCCATACCATAAAGCTAGTTAAAATGAATGTTTATCTGAAATATAACATTGTTACAAAAACAACTTCAATAACTTTCCTATCCATCGAAAGTTGTAACTTAACACGTATGATCACAGGTGGGCGTGCTAAGCGCGCACGCGGTGCTATGCGGCGGCCTAGCATGGTGGTGCGGACGCGCAGGCGTAGCCCCCGAACGCCGCTTGCCTCGCGCCTGCTGGTTAGCTTTGGCTGGCGGGGGCGCAGCTCTGGCAGCCACGCTGCCGGCGTGGGGCCCCGGTGCTGCGGCCGAGGGCGCGGCCCATGTAGTGTGGGCGGTGTTCGCTGCATACGCCCTGCTCCCCGTCGGTGCCCCAGTGGCGGCGGCGTTCGGTGTGATACTGCCCACCGTGCATACCATCGCTGCAGCGCTCGTTGCCAACCGTTTCCCGTACCATGTCTGGCAACAGGTCAGTTTCGCTATGACAGATTTAATCTTGAGATATACGTAAGAGTAGGGTCAGAGTTTTGAAGGATAGATGCTTTAGAGATAATGTTGGATTCCTCTCTACCAAAGTCCTGTTATCAAAGCTCTGTAGAAAATTATTGGTAGATTTAGAAATAAATATTAGTTGCTTAAGTGAACAGTTTATATAATTTTTTTTAGAACTGTTGGTATTATATGGTTTTGACAGATGGTGCAAAAATAAAACATTTCATCAGTGAAATTATTACTGTGACTGATCATTTAAAAAATCTCAGACTTCTTATAAGAATGAACGTTTTATGAATAATGAAACTCTTATTACCTTCACTTGATGAACAGAGCAGTCAGGTAGAATTGGTAGTAATGGTTTACTAGAATAGTAGTGAACTTTGTTCTTTGTTGTACCGTTTGTAGTTTCATCACATGATATCATACGGGGAACATAAATATTTACTTTATTCCTTTTGCTAACAACAAAACAACTGTACCAATTTTAAGTTTGGTGCACACACCTGCTCCTAAATACCTTCTAGCCCCTACCCCTCTGAACCTAAACGCATAATAATAACATTTATGAAATAGAAAAGAAGGCAACAAATCGCTATAATTGTTTGTGTGACCGTGACATTACCTGTTCTGACACGTGTTGCACGAACAACCCCATGGTTCTCCACACTCGAGCACTCGTTGAAATTTCACTAATGTGAACGAAGCTTAAGGTGCGCGAGCTTAAGGGGTAAAGGCATTAAAGTTATTGACATTTTTTTTTGCGATTTTACGGACTCCAATAATATTTTAAATTTGATATCTCATAGGAATATCTGGCGCTGTATGGTGGAGACCAATGCTCAGCTTTGGACCGTCATGGGTTAAAAAGAGAACTAGAAATCGCCTTAATCGTTGAATATAGACGTATCTGTATCATTTGGGGACCATCCCACACGGGAAGGCCTGTCCCTATAGTGGCACGATATAGGCTGATGATAATGATGAAATATCTTTTATATAAGAAACGGTTTTTTGTATCTTTAATGATAAGGACACGAAACATAACCTAATATATTATAAGTATGTAGATAAAAAAATCCCTTATTTAAGATTAACTAGCCATGTTTGACGATTAAAGCTCTATCGCGTTTTAAATTGTTTTATAAATGTACCTACTTTGTGGATCTGGTCTACTATTTTCTTCGCCCTCCGTGTTTCTTAACCTTCAAACTACAATCAATGTCTACCGTTCCCATGCAAACTATTTTGTGTAGACAGTTTAATAGAGTAATTTGCAGTATAATGAAATTGCAAATGACTATAGGCCTTTCAATAAGTTAAATGCATCGCTTGATATATCGACGACTGGAGGTCGCAACCTTGTCCGAGGGGTCGCGGGTGGCCGTCCCACCTCGCGTGACGACGTCACGTCACTGCTGCCAACTAAACAAACTTAACCTTGCCCATAAAGTTGGCTTCATGAAGGTTTCACTGCCTTTCAGTGTCTAGTGTTTATAAATATTCATATATCCCATTGTTCTTTAGAATTAGGTCAAATTAAGCTCATCTGTCGTCTAATAAAATGAAATGCATCTGCCTGGGGATGATGGACTCTTCTTAGTAAAATCATCTTTTCGAACTGGTAGATTCTAACTAGTTTTCACTCAATTTCATATTTATCTTGAATACATAACTGTTAAGTGAAGACTTCATTAAAACTTTTGGTTAACTACTTTGAGTTAAAAAAAATAACAAGTATATAAAAAAGTAAATGTACTTTGCCAATACAAATACGAGTACAACGAACCTTGTGTTTACATTCGATACGCGTGTATATGTGATTCAAATTGTGACTGAATTTAGCTTACGATAATATAAAAGAATATATACGTACAATTTTAACTACACAATATTATAAATATGGCTAAAGGTAATGTACATAACTTAACATAAATAATGCAGTACCTTATTTTTATTAGCATATGCTTTCGAACATACGATACACGATATATATATACGATATAAGTGATCCTCAGACATAGGATCGGAAAAATATCGGAATAATTGGCAAACATTTAAATGTGCATGCATGCTCTAAATTAAAGCAGCTGGACAATTAAATTACGGTTTGGCAAGGCACGTTGTTTATTTGTTGTTTATTCAGTTTTACAGTAATGCGAATTAATGAAAGATTCAGTTGAGTTTGTAAACTGTCAGTCAACGGATCTTGCAATTGCCCTCTGATGCTCTCTGCATGCGCTTCGCCAAGATAAATTACTACTTTAAATATGTGTTTTACAACTGATGAAAACTTCTAATATATCCTACATATATATTCAATTGTAGGTATTATGCGGAACTTTAGGTACACAAGGTAACTAGCTTTTATGAGGTATAGTGGTCAGACAAAGATCATGAACTTTTTAGGGTATAATCCGCCGCTAGAATCTAAATATTACAGAAAATGAATTGCGCCTATTGGACTGTTTATCAGGGGCGGCTAGAGGTTTTCTCTGCGTTGCAATTCGCTTTACTAGTGTTCGATACGCGGGTAGATGTTAGTAGCTATTTCTAGGCAATTATATCCGCTTTAAATTATCCTTTCTTGAATTCATAAATTAAACGTTTAGGTCATAATAAAAATGTATAAATACACTTAATATTTGAAATTCAATCAAAAATGTCATGCTTGTATAGGTATTACAATTTATTTTGTTTTCATGATATCTCCATGTTCTATACGTTTGTTACTCACCGTCTTTATTATTTCATTTTCATAATATTTCAATGGTAGGTACCTAATCCGTGCGAATGGCGAGATGCCTTAGTCGTAAAGTGGAGCGAATAAAGTTCGCATTGCTGCTCCAACAATAAAAGGTGGCCTCGAAACTTCTTTTACGAATTAATTTAATGTTTAGATACGCTGTATTTGAGACTCGGCTTTCGTAGATTATTTCAGGCGGTCTCTGTAGATAAACTTATTTGAAGATGGTATCTTAAGCTTCGAACATTTCGAGACTTACTAAGATTTGGTCGTGAAGTTTCGTCATGCCTACAATATCTTGTAAAGAAAATGAAATTGGATTTTATCAACTTCGTTTACTCTATAAGCGATATTTATCTGACTGATCGTAATGTATGAGAAGCGTGTCGACGCCTAAAACAGGTTCTGCAATATCGAAGGAATACTAAGATGTTTGTGCCAGACGCCAATCGATCGAAAATTAAAGGCTCGAAATTTTTAAGAAACTTAATATCTTAAAATTGTTTATCAAAACCTAAATAAAGCTTCGGTGTTTACCTAATACTAATGATTTAGCAAGCTTTTACTTTAGCAAGAGGATCATTTTAGTGTTACATATAGTGATCTAGACATATACTTAGAATATATATGACATAATAGACTTATCACGATATACATTAAGTATGTAATACGAGTACAATACACAAGTATTACAGCTTGTAGTTTCGACGTTTTAGTTTACCTATGATCATAATGAATATACAAATTTAGAATTTGTATGACATAATGTCATACATACAGACAGAATTCCACAACCTTCGCACGCTTAACAATTAAATGAGTTTGAAAAATGCAAATAACAATTAAAAAGCGTGTTGTGGCTAAGTGCATAATTCGCTTCAAAGGTCTCCTTCCATGTAGGAAGTGGTATTTAACGCATCGAATAATATACGAGTATAACACGCGCGATGTTATATTTCTGGGCATCGGAATGCTTCGGGAATCCTTTATATAGTTTACTATACACTCACGAAGCCATCCAGAGCAAATTAACTTGAAAGTTTTTTTAATACCATATCTTTTAGTACTTGTTTGACACCTACTTATTTAAATATTATTGCGAAGTAATTCGATTTGAACGACAGCATAGTAATTTTTTTAAGTTACGAAGTTAACGGAATCGGATCATTTAACCCATTTAATGTACTATCAACCAGCGATCTTTCGCAAGTCGTCTATTCTAATGGCCAATCTCTCCGTTATAGGTATGTTACTGGTTCAATGTGATTTAACTTACTTATATAATTAGTATGCTTTATGAGTTAAAAGAACTAGCTAATGTTATAACTGTTTCCTTATTTTCAATGTCAATACATAGTGTTTGGTATATAGTGCATTATAATGTGTAACATGTATATATTGTACATGACACGGCTAGACAAGAACCTTTTTAATAGAAACAATAAGTTAGAAACAATAAATTTAATAAGTAAATTACTTATTAAATTTAGATGATTCATACAGGGAGTACAGATCCACATTCAACTTCACTTATTTGCATAGAAACTAGGTAGTGTGTTTGGACAAATATATCTTAGTATTTCGACAGGCATCATAAATAAACAGTTCATCCGTCGAAACACGATTCACCCCGCCTGGGAACAATCATGAGCATCCTTACAGTCTGCATTACTATGGTTTGTTAATGTTTCGTATTATATTCGATTCCACATTATGCTCGCGTAGGTAATTCATTTGAGCATCTGGTTTGTATAAGATTAATTGTATGCATTATTGTAATTTTAGATTTGCACCCGCGGATTGTTCGGCATTATCTTTCAGGTTAGCAGCGTTTATACATATAACACATGTTAATGTAATTTGTTTAATGGTAAATGATAGTTTTGCAATGTCTTGTATGTGGGTCTTATTCATAAGTGCTTATTTGTAAGCTTAAATTGATTACTATAATTTGGCATTGATACATATAATTGTTGTCACAATTTGCAGCAAAATAATATTTTTACTGCATAGGAATCGAAGGTACAAGACCTTTCGTGTAGTTGACTTCTAAACGCTAAATCGATCTTCTTAATAAATTTAACCCTTTTAATTTCTTTGGGTACTTTATTATTATATATTCAATAAGTGCAGTCCCAATCCATTACACTGATGTCGTAATATATCATTTGGATTCTGTCGATCTACATTCAAGTCTAGATTCTCGCATGTGCGGTAAGAACGTTACGTAAGTTGAGTAATGGTTATACTGAATGCATTTTCCAATTCGTCTGCGTGATTTATCGATGCATACGAACCCATAAGGAATAATGCACCGCGGTGACCTTTTATTTCGATTCTGATTCACGATCGGAACTCGATTTAATATTCGGAACAAATTCTTTCAACTCATAGTTTTGTGCGAAATATCGATTAACATGTTTAGTCGTACCGATGATTCAGATAAATGACACTTGAAATAGCAATTAGTTCTGTCCGTGCCAACAGAAGGAATTAACGCACATGAATTGATGTTTCTTCCTTAACGATGAATAATGCCGTCTACAAATTGTTTTTAGCACTTATCTATTAATTCTTGTGGCGTGTCTAAACTTAACTTGTATGTATATTTAATATTTGGAATTGGTATCCGGGTCTGTCATTCAATTAAATATTCTATTGATACAATGACGTCATACCAAAACAGTGCCTTTCAATGATAAAAAACTTTATATAGCCTTGTATAGTTTTATCACCAAATATTGGCAGCAACAAAGTCAAATAACATGTTTCTTTAAAAATATCCGTTACGCCTTTTTCACGCTTCACTGGTTCATAAAAGGTCGCCAATAATGACGCCTCCATTGAATAATATTCAAAATACCTATGAATATGCAAAACGGAGGAAAAGCCAAAGGGATGTTGAAAGTTATTTATAATTCACCAGGGCCATTTGCAAATATGTTCCAATTGGAGCTCGTATTGCATCAAGGGTAAATGGTACGCGTTTTATATAGAAATACAAAATTTTGGATGTGTACCGAAAAATATTTAAACTGTGGAATAAAGAAATAGTTTCGGTAAATCTTTAGCGGTTAAAACACGTATGAGCTTCAGAAATATTCGTTATATACATATTTATATGGATAACTTTCCCCGCTTCGTTGAAGCTCTAAAATGTATGAAGATGCAACTAAACGTGTAACTATTAACATATTGAATGACGGTTTTATAAAATATATGTATGAAAACATATATTTTTTGAAATTGCTTGGGTTCTATCAATTTTCAAAAAGGTTTCTTCCTTGAGCTTGGTTTTTAGTGATTATTAGGTAGTATTCCATAGTTTCGATTATGATGTATGGAAGTGAAATAGGGTTAGGCCGAAGGGGCATGAGAAGTCGAGCAAATGATTTTTATACCAATATTTCCGACAACGTTATCTAAAATTCCTATTGTCCTTATGATATAATTAACCTCATCGCAATGTAATTGAATATTTATAGGTGCCGCATTTAAAAACACATCTAAACGTTATTAATATGCAAGATAACAATGTCGGCATCAATTACACACCAGTTTGTTCTAAATTGTTTGTGTTCACTCTTGTTTATTGCTCAAACCTCTGATAATAACTTCAATTAGATATCGAGAGTGAACTAATTGATCGGTCAATACTGCTTTATTTGACTTATCTGACATTCAGTTACGCCATCGATCACCTGTTTCTGTATCACTAAGTACATCAGAAAGTGCGGTGTTCTCGTTGCGCTCGCGCATTCTTAAGTCAAAACTTTTGACAGACGGCGAACATTCACGAATGGGTGTAACATGAACCAAGTGGGCTCTTGTCACTGTTGTTAAATTTTAACGTAGCATTTGGTAATAGCTTCTCAAGGTCTTGATCTGTTGGTTTGTAATATCGTTTTCAGGAAGTTGTGACCAATTAATTTGACTAGCTCCTGTCGCCTATAATAAATACATAAATTCAAGCTTAAGATTACATTGCAGTCGCTAGTTTGTGAAGTAAAACCTTTCTGGATATTGTAACTTAGCAGTGTCGCATTTTTCTGTTTAGTTATGTCTTTTTCTTTTCGCCTCGCGCAATATCCCGAAATATAGAAATGGTACTATTTTTAAGAGCAGCCACCACACGGCACGTGTCGGCAGAGTATAATTTCAAATATGTACAATGATTTCTTAGTGTATACCTTTGACTATAAACAAATAACCACCAAGCGAAAGCATTTTGTAAAAGTATAATTCGGAAACGCATTCCTGCTTTGAAATAATTTGATATGTCAGCCATAGTACAAAACGATAGCGGAGACGACTTCGTAGTTTTTATCACCGAACGCCCCCGTGTCTATGAAAGTCGTTTAGAAAGATATGTAAATGTTCGAAACTCGGTTGTTTAGTATAATTTGACGATGAGCCGTCGCGCGCGGGCGTCGTCGGCAGTGGACAGGTTCTATTTGCATAACTGTGGATAATGCACTCCAGTACCCCCCACAAAGTGTATAAATAAATTAAACGCCACAAACCAGTGACTCAATGGGCGAATGAATTGATGGCATGAGATCAGTGACTCAATCTACGTAAGGCGCGTGTCATTTGTTTCGCATATTCGTTTTGGTCGCATCAGTATTTGATTGTTTTGTTACATGCAAATAGTTCTTGGTGTATTTGTATATGGGGAGGGGCATTTGTTTGTGATTCTAAAAGTAACTGGGAGTTGATTCGAAAGTATTGATATGAGATATAAGGTAACATGTTCAGTAGACTATCCTGAAAGTCATTCATATTTAAGATTGTTTTACATTATTTAGTTCAATAAAGTTAACAACTTTAAAATCAATGGCACCTTGACCTGGCCCATAATTATCTTACAATCTCAACATGTTATGTGTATATTATACATAGATTGCTTAAATAGGAAATTAATTTTTGATCTCTTAGGTTTAAATATCTTCGTCGAGCGTCGGTGGCTCAATGGTGTGGACTGTCGCCTTCTTACTGGGAGGGCTGAGGTTCAAATCCCGACACGTACCAATGTGTTTTCAAATTTTTGAAAATATATGTACGTTATCCGACGCTCTTACGGTGAAGGAAAACATCGTGAGGAAACCTTCATGCACGCCTGCGAAGAAATTCAAAGGTTGTGCGTGGAGTCGTCCAACCCGCTCTGGGCCCGCGTGGACGACTAAGGCCTAATCACCCTATGATGATTTAATGAGATGATGATGAGGTTTAAATATCATTTTATTATATCTTTGAAACTAGGAACTATAAATACTTTTTATGTTGAACCGCGAGCGTAATAAGGTTTTAACGAGCAATAACTGTCTTGCTAGCAGTGGTTACACTCGTACGAGTAACAAATCGTAGTTGTTATACTCGTAGTAACCAAGAGAAGTATTCTACAATTGAGTCAGTCAGTTACAAATTTTCTTTAAAATTTCAAGCCTTATTAATTCATTGAAGCGAAATGCGCAACGTTTAATTGGAGCTAAAATCTCTAGTGACCCTTTATCTTTTTGTTTGAATCGCGGCCGTGTGTGAATTGGTAGCATTTGAAGAGTGGCGGCACTCCCGTACTTCCGAAGGGGAATTTCCCCCGAAAATTTTAATTGAATTTCCGATTCAAAGGTGCACGGACATTTAGAACTAACCCTAACCTAAACTAATTACAGTTTATTTATCAACTCGTATTGCGATAGTCAGATGGTAATTTGATGGGATGGTCATTTGATTAATTTACATACATGGTTAAAAAGAGCAACACTGTCCTATAAGTAAATTGCTCACAATAAATACGGTCTGTCCGAAAGTAAGTTAACATTGATAATTTGCATATTTAAAACAAGGTCATTAAATATTTAGTTATTTATACTTTATGCACCATATTACTACAGCAAAGGTGAATTTAATGCCTAGAGGATAGATAGTAGAGAATGCTACCAGTTTAACTTCAGGTCCTGCAGGGGAAAATATTGGGTATGGTAAATAATAGTTTTTAAAGTGATTACTTCATCCAGCATTCTTTTTCCTTACATTTACGTAAATAATTATTTAGAATTGGAGATACTAATACAAACTGTTAGTAGGTACTCGTATTATTCCGAATGTTATTTTTTTGGCCCTTTGCAGTCAACGGCATTTGTGGTTAATTACCAATCACGCGCTACCGAGATTGAATGTGTGATTTATTATGTCTAAATATTCGTAAAAGAACATCAAATTAACCTGTTGTAAACTGATGCTTCATAATAAGGAATTGTCAAAAATCGTAACTAACTTTAAAGGTTTTTCCATGCCTGTCAATTGAATGGTGCAATATAACTACAAAAATAACCTTTAGTAGTTGTTGATCAATGTGTATTATACTATTAAATATACCTAACTCAAGAGTACTTTTTAAATAAAATGTAGGGCTTTTGTACATGAAACGTCAGACTCGCCAAAATAAAGCCACTGAACAGAATTTTATGTGTAATTACCTGTACTTGTATACCGTGAGTCAGATTTGTTAACGACAATGAAGTTCAATAGGTTGTTTTATTTGACAAGCAAGTAATTTTTGCGCTACGTTGATTGATAGCAGCCATTACATAATATATAATACCGCCATTTTTTATTCAATTTATGTTCCATATTTAAATGTAACAGTGTTTTTTTATTTTTTACAATAAAAAAATAACAGGATTTAAAATATTTAATGTGACTTATAGCCCTTTGTACTAGTCTATTATTCTAACTAAGAATTGGTCAAAACCAACCACCAGTAATAAATCAAACATATTATGTATAAAAAATGATTATTTATGAAATAAATTTGTCAATCGATTTTATTTCCCGATTTTGCGCCAGAAACGCATTCTATAATGAATTTGGCGCCAGGAAACAAAATAAAACTTTTATCTTCCTGGGTTGGCAACCATTATTTTAACCCAGGAAAAGATATTTTTATAGATGATATGGAGTCCCTAAAGTTGCAATTTGTTGCAAGCTATTAAACTCAAAATATTTATTGGTATGCGCGCATCCTAGCGATTGCATATCAATTCGTTTCTAAAAAAGCATGTGGTTAAATGAGATTACCTTCAAAACGGAACAATCAAGAATTTTATTTTAGATTTTATGGGTTATATCGGAAGTTTTTATGTCCATCATAAACTAAAATAACTTTCATAACATTCTCGACAAAAGATTAACATTTTAATGCTCTTATGTCAGACACTTAAACTATAAAAAATGCAACCGCTTTAAAAACTATTCGCCCTTGCCTTTGGGGTTTGACGACCGTGTGGTGTTAATAGATGAGACTTCAGCTATTACATCTAAAGTTTCGAGTTCGATCCCCAGACAGTACAAAAAATCCACGAACATATCAGTCTGTATTGGTCTGGGTGTTTCTGTTTATAATACATATGAATGAATATATGAAAAAAGTTGTAAGGGGTTCCGTTGACTAGTATCCATACTACAAGCTTCTTAGTAAAATTAGGGCAAGATTGCGCTTTGTGATTGTCAGTTGATATTTATTTCAGAAACATCATGTTAATCCATTATATAATGTACCTTCTCCAATCACTAGAAGTCCTCATGATGAAGGTCATGTTTTTATGTAATAATAATTAAGAAAGTCTTAATTGTCAAAGCGGTACTTGCAATGTTTTGCACGTGGAAATAAGACTTAGTTATATCATATTACACCAAGTATCTGCTAGTAACATATAATTAAATATTTACGTATGTTTTATGTATTTTAAAGTTACTATACTTATGTATGTATTTGTGACAGATGGTGGCGAACGTGGTGGTGTTTGTATGCGTGAACGTGGTTGGTGCGCTGATGCACTCGCTGATGGAGACGGCGCAGCGGCGCGCGTTCCTTGACACAAGGAACTGCATCGCCGCGCGCCTTGACATGGAAGATGAGAATGAGAAACTGGTAAGGCCTCACGGTTATATAACCTTTGGCATACATTTGCACGAATCCGTGCTGAAAGTATTATTACAGTTTTGTGTCTCGATTACCTTGCTTCTCTCTCTTCAACCTATCGCAGTCCACAACTGGACCTAGGCCTCCCCATTTTGCCCAGATATCCCGTACTTCCGTCTTCCTATTCCAGCCTCCACGAGCGAGCTTTCGCAAGCAATTACCTTGCTTAATAAAAGAAAATGATAAATTTAGCAATCACGCATCCCAAGTAATCAATGGTAAGTGGTAATTGACGTGTATGTAAATAATTTATCATTGATCTAGTGGTCTGAGCATTGTAGTAATTTGGTTATTCTAATGTAGGTCCAATCATCGGATTTCAATCCTGTGAGCTGAATCGTGTTTCTTTTCAAATAATTATTAACATGATTCTGCTTCCTTAATGCACATAACATTGAATTTAATTCCTGAGTACTATTTTCTATTGTTGCTTTTTAGCAACTAAGCATAAAGCCTACATTTGTGAAGCTCTAACATAAATTTTGATTGAGGAAGACCTGTAATCTTCCCTTCTTTTAGAATTTTACGTACTTTGTATCGTATGTTATGTGTTATATGTAGTTGTTGCGTTGTGTCAAAGATTAAACTCGCAGTATCGAAAAATTACTCTTCAGCTAGAGAGGCTGTTAAAAACCTTAAAACTTACTTAATTTTTAAATTACTTTTCTTCTCGCCATAATTTAATCCCAATATCGATGAGTGCTCAAAATTCAAACTGAACAAAAGGGCATTTTCATCTTGAGCTCTGCAGGAACTCTTCTAAAAGGCAAAGTGAAAAAAACTGAATAAGAAAATACCCCTAATCACATTGATAAAATGAGAGTAACATCAAAATAGTCGTAAGCTACGATACGTCACTTAGAACAAGAAAGGACAAAAATAAACAAGTATGGATCGTTAGTGTATTGTGAGAATTCAAAGAACAGTACAGTCGGAAACGGTTGTTTCCTTTGTGAGCAGTAAGACACCAGAGTTGCAGACACATGCGGGTTGTTTAATCGATTGAACATGATAAAAGTATTTAATATTATAGTCGTATATAAGTCCAATATTTAAAAAATCTACCTTAAAGTTAGATCTCTATACAATGAACCGTATAGTATTTATGTACTGTCACCGGGTGTATCCAACCGTATTTGGAAACCTGGAAATCCTGAAATACTATTTGCAGGTTGACACAGTTCTCAGTCCTGCCGCAAAAAAAATAAATGTACCTGATTCCTAAAACGGAACACCTAATATTTAATTGGTGATAGATTTTTTTCTTTTATTCGTCTGATTTTGCTGTATCAATATTTTCTGTTTTTGGTAATGGTGATTTAATAATGCGATTGATTTTGCTATGTATAGTAATAGGATACTCGTACAAATATAGTTATCTTGGTATAGGAGTTGTTATCTTATTAATGAGTAGGCTTCTTACGGCGTACCTGAAAAAGGATTCATTAAGAAATATCCAGAAGAAGTAATAGTGTTCCTTTTAGTAGTTAAATGAACGCACGCATAGTCCGTACTTGTCCAGTGCGTTTTGGCAATCTGCAACTCAGCGTGAGCGGTTTTTGGATTGGGACTTAGGAGTTTCCTAAGTCCTATTAAGTCATGATCAAAGTAAGTCTTTGGGAACCACGAGTAGATGTTATTTTTCAACAAAAATCTTGAAACTTTTGACGACTGTCTGGTCCGCAGTGAATAGAAACTTGTGAACCCAGCCGATCTTTACGGCTATAGTCGTGATGGTATATAAGTATATGTAGGTACAAAATCAACTATGAGGCCACCACTTATTGAGTACATACAGTGTGACGGTATTGTAAAATAAGTCCTAAGACTTCACAAATGCACAAACTGCAGCAATTTGTTTAAAATGCTCGTGTTAATAACGACTTAAATGGCTTTACACACTGCGCATTTCAATGAGTCAGCTATGTCTTTGGAAGGGACTTATCCGCTTTTGTATGGTTTTAAAAATATATGAGTTAAACCCCTTGTTTCAGGGCAGTAAGGTCCAATGTTGTATTTTTTTACATTCCGGATTGCGAACGTTGCAAATTCATAAATAATTGCCCGTACAACTGCCGTATAAACTCAACGTTTGATAAAATTATTTCCAAATACGTTGAAATTATAAAACATTGAATTTGCATATGTAAGGCGTAAAAACTGAATTTTACTTATAATTGTAATAATTAACAGTGTAATTTCTTTTAAAGCTATGCTTACATACCATGGGAAGTTGATGGTTGTAATAATTATGATTTTAATGGCCAGTACTTATGTGATAGAATGTTACTACGACGTAACAAACTCGTGTTGGAATATGGTTGTTATGTTTTAGTCACAGATTTATAAACTTAACCTTAAGTTTGTAAGTCTGTGGTTTAAGTTAACTGTTCCGAATTTCTGTTGGTGTTATTTCACAAAATACTGACATCAACCCGTCTACGAGTATAATGACCCACTGAAGGATACTGGTGTCATCCCACACAGCATAGCTATGGGGAGATTGGTCCGGTTTGACATAAGAATTTTATTTCGTTCCCTGAGAATTAAAAACTCCAATTATGGATTAATTAAAATTTTTGCCTTCATAAAACACAGAAGCCTATGTTAACTATGGTAATTATTTTAATTAAATATCGATATGATATAAGCGAGCCTTTTAAACATTTTAAAGTTCCATTTTAAATGTAGGATTAACTTTTCAATTATGTGACATATAAATTACAAGTGTCGTTAGAGTTTGTCTCATGCCAAGATCTGTTTTGTTTAGATACGGGAATACGCTTTGTAGCATTAAGTGACTGTTTAAATGTTTTCTTCCTTTCTTTCTAAGATAACAGCTTGCGGGTAAATGGGACTTTTTTACCATTCTTACAATCCACTTAGTCCGTAAACTCATCACATTTTTGTTATATGCCAAGTATTTCCGCATTCACACCAGATCAGGGATTTGTGTACTGTTACAAGTGATGTTGTCGAAGGACGACATCACTTGTAACAGTATTTATAATAAAAATTAATTCCTTAACTATCGTGGAGGGGGCCATATGACTAGCACTGCCTGTCATGGTCTTCTTAAGTTAAAAAAATAATTACTTCACTTGTATTCAATGGTTAAAAGCTATACACAAATGCAGGTCTTATAGTTTTGTTAGGCCACTTAAGTTATGACATGACAGGCTTTAATTATACATTAACCGTCAAATTATGATTTATGATCAATAAACGTCTTGTTTGCATGAAGGAATCTTGATGCATATTACTTAGTACAGTGCATTTATCAATCCGTCACTGTTTTATCAGTACATGACTAAAACACGGGTTATTGAAATAACTCTGTGTTGAGACTAAAGTGTAACTAAATATTCTATTTAGATTCAAACGAAAATGTATTAAGGTCCAAACTAGCTTAATATCGTGATCTTTTAATTGAACTGTAAATCTGAAACAATCACGGTGATAGTTAACTGCTAGCAGCTTGTAGGATAGTAACCGTATGTTATCATCATAGAAACATAGAAGTCGCTTAATACATTTTGTTAGGGTGCTTCAAGTGTTATATTTCGAATATAGTTATAATGGACTGTGAAAAATAAGGTCACCTATTTCTTATTTTTGTATTGTTGTTTTACAGAATAACGAATGCTGAGCTAGGCAGTGAAATTACTGGTTTCCTTTGCTTCTCCGATACTTGCTTCTCTCTCCTTTTTATGCCACCACTTAGCAATGTTAGGTGTCGATTCTTCGAGTTTAGTCTATAAGTAATATGCTCTGACCCATAATTTAGGGTTCATAAGTAAATTGTGGCCTCTTTCCTTCACCTAGGCTGTCAGCTCGCCTGCGAGCTTTTTCATAAAAAAAGTGTAACCGAAAACTTATGTTACCTAGGAAAATCGAATTATTTATTTGAATAATAATAATATTTATTGTTGTACAGGAACGACTACTGTTATCAGTGCTGCCGCAGCACGTCGCTATGGAGATGAAAAACGACATAATCTCGCCCGTGGAAGGGCAGTTCCACAAGATCTACATACAAAAACATGAACAAGTGAGGTAAGAGTAACACATACAAATTTAAAATGAATTCTGTAACGCAATGAAATTTATTACATCTCACACTGTTGTTATGATTATTACATATCGAATCTTTTATTTACTAAAATACAATTAAACTATGTATCAAATGTGTGTCATTTGATATAATCGAACACCTTATGATACATAAAACATAAGACACTGCTATCTTCATTCAACCCGCCAGCAAGACTAACACGGGTTGTTCAGATAATTTAATCAATTATTTAGCTAATTTGGAAGCCAGGTCCAAATTTCTAAAGCAACGTTCAAGCAATCTATAGTAGTTATTTATAATAATGTAACATTTCACAAACTCATCAATATTTAAATTGAGTTGCTGGATTACTTAGAATTTGGTATATAATACTTAAAATATGCATTTAAAGGGTTTTACCGTTAAATACATATAAGTTGGCACGATTTATAGCTGTATTTTATAATATCACCTACATATATACTCGTATATGGTTAGGGTTGTCTGTCTCCTTTTTTTTTGTTGTAGGTTTAGTTCTTGAGAGTTTTAAATAGGCTATTCCCCAACAGGGAATCATATTTTAATAAAATAATGATACTTAGGTACGTTATGTGTGTCTTTCATATTAATTTATCCCATAATATTACATGTTCTAGCTCATAGTTATTGTTTTAATAAGTTTATATCATAAAGTACTTTAAAAGCTTAATGTAAGTTTCGTTTCAACCTAATATTTCGGTCGTGTAAAATTTTGCTTCTGATATCTAATCCGAATAGTTACCAAATAT
>PQWD01007553.1:0-24450 GCA_019425675.1 Leucinodes orbonalis
CAGATATGTAACATTTTGCAATCGAAACAGTCTATTTTAATTATTATGAAAACAAAAGTTATAATATGTATATTTAATTTAACATGTTTTATTTATTTTATTACCTTCTTGATTGCGCTCTTCTATTTCACGCTCAATAACAAGTCGCCATGTAAGTCCGTTAATCGATAGGATTAGTTCCTATTAAAGATAGACTTGGCAGGTTTTATGATCGTACTCGGCCGAATAACTGGGTTTGAATGCCGAGTATACTTGGTTTTGTGAAGAGCAATATATTTAGGGAGATATATTTTCTGCTAGGAATTTGGTTTAAAGGTATTCATCAATCGTTGAAACCCATTATTTTCCAAATTATATATCGGTTGGAAATCTACCGCGATCCTGTACTTGTTTAAGCGCACGAAATCGGAATTTGATTGAACCGAGTTCCTCGGCTGTAATTTGGTTGAAAAAAATTGAGCCCAGTAAAACTGGGTACTAGTTACTCGGCCCATTTCTGGTTAATATCATCATCATGAGCCTATAATGGCCCACAGGACACAAGCCTCCCCACACAGCAAAGCTACGAGATTTGTTAACCATTTTATAATAAAGCATTATATATAACGTGATATTACGTATAAATATATAACGCGCATAGTCACGAGATCATTTGGTGGCTCAAACATACCAATGGTTATACAAAAGACAATCGAAATGGATCAAAAATGGCAAACAAATGACATACGTGACGTCATCACTATTCATTTATGACGTTTCGCAATATTCGCTATCTCAAGGCATTGGCCTTACAACACAAATCGGAGCACCCTGTTCTGTTTCATTTTATAAATAAATGTATAACTAAAACCAACAAAAAAACTAATTTAACAATTACAAATAAGCAGACTTAAAAATAAATTAATACTAGGACCATGGGGTACTTTATACGTTCTTATATATAGGTATAGGCAAGTATTGTATTAATGCATACTTTCATAAGAACTCTTATCACCCCTAAATCAGGTATAGCTGTCTTAATTACCATTGGTTTTCACCTGTATGCCTTGGTAATAAAGTTTAAAATGCTTTGGGATCTATGTTTCATTGCCGCATCTTAAACTGTTTCCCATTTGTCTTAAAATTGTATGTTACTATGACGTCATAAGTATATATCAGGGTCAGTGTTATCAGATGGCCAATTTGGTTACATTCCATACCAGCGGCTACAAGATTTCGTTCGCTGGTGGCTAAAAGGTAGCCAACTCGAATATATTCTTTTTTTATAAAATATATGAACTTTGTTGATATTTCGACAACTGTAGGTACATTTACATTGTTAAATATATTATTATTCTTTCTATATAAATTATTATATATAATTAGTATATGTTTGCTAAGTAGTATCAAAGTAATGAATATTTAAATATGTTTAAATGTGTCGCGCCTCAACTATCTTATAGCGCCACGATGGGACCCCACAACGGCGGTTCTTCATTTACTACAGGATGTAAACATACAGTTGCATATTAAATGAGAGGTTGACTTGAAAACTTTCACCATGATAATTTCAGATATACTTAAAAACTATGAAGAGCCTATTTACAATGGACTTCGGTACTCGCGGCAAATTAACATTGAAATGTAAGCCAAAAGATCTTCTAGGTCGAAGTGACCACAGGTCTGTATAAGCCTGAATAGCCCCCAAAACCCCGAATAATAAAGCCATTCCTATTTATTTTGAATTTATTACATTCAGATGTAATTTTCCTTATTTGCCCGCAGCCTTTAGAGCTTTATTAATTTAAGAATTGATTAAATATCTACGTTTTGCGGTTTTATTCAATAAACGTTATCGAAGCTTCACGCACAGTAAATTTTATTATAAACTTACTGCCAATATCAACAGTAGTCTGCAAGTTTTCTGAGTTTTTATTACTGAGAAAATTTATTATAATGCATCTATTCTATGGGCGCTTTGACTTTAAGGTTAGAAAGGGATGCCGCTATTTATCGTATAGAGCGCTATCCCTTTTAACTCTATTCAAGTAAAGATCAACGCTTAAGTGTCGTCATACGAGCCTAATTGGGTATTTGACATCACTAATCGTTGACGCACTTTTAATGAACTGTCAAAAAGGAACGTTTCCATATATTTTGTATGAGATTATTGATATGTGACGTCATTGCTCATTATCATTAATTTACCACATATTTATTGGTTTCAGTGTATTTAAAAATACAATATTGCAAATAAACAAAAGTGATCAATGAAACGATATGTCATTAAATAAGCTGCGCTGTTATAAAAATAAGGTTTGATATTGTGGAGAATACCGAATTGTTTAAAGTAAGTAACTTTTTTTGATCAACTTATTTTTTTGTGCTGGTTGCGTCTTCTTCCAGTTTCAGTATTGCCGCGCCATATTAGTCAGTCGCATACTTAGATAAACAATAAACTAGCTATAGTGCGTTTCATAGAATACTACTTATGCCGTCATGTTGGCGCCTTGTCTGTAAATGTCATTGGTACGATGAAGCGGTGAAAATAAAACTGAATAAATAAATCCCACAGGACCGTCTTATCGTACCATACATTGGTATGGACCACAGATTTCCCAATACAGGAGATGGGGCAAGCCGCGTTTAAAGTGCGACAACTGTAAGCTCAACGAGCATACACTGGCTACCAGTTTACACTCTGTGAGACGAGTCAAGACGCACGAATATGAGAAGAAATTACCGTTTTTTTTTTCAAAATGCCATCCTGTGCAATTGTAACATGCCATCATCGCAATGAATCAGTAAATTTACCAAGAAATATAATAACTTTTCACAGGTAAGAACCGAAAAGAAATTGCGACACTGGGACTGCCTATAAACTTGGCGGCTTGTCCAGTCTAATGTATATTCTGTCTGTGGTATGGACGATAAGACGGTACGGACCTTAGAGTATCATAGAGACGCCTAATGATCTATATAAAAATGGCTTATACAAATGTTTATGAAATCGACACATTCTTAAGAAATATATATTTGTCTCTTTTTAACTCAGGCATAATGCCATATGAAAAAAAGGATAAATAATATTTGCTTAATACTAATTTTGGCAACATTTGTAAGTGACGTCACAATCATTTCGACGCGTGTCAGCTTCGCCATGTTTGGTGCCGAGTTTTGGTAGTTCGTCTGTCAAATCATTATTGCCTCTAACGTTTTTTGTTGATTTCTCGATTTATACGCGAAAAAAGATATTTTAGAGGCTTTCAAAACATTGTGTCACTAAATAAAAACATGCCTTCGTGTTGTGTTAAACAGTGTAGTGCAAAAAAAATAATAATCAACCTTCATTGACTCTTCATAGGTTAGTTATATATTTTCCTTAGTATTGGTGAGTTTATAAGAATATCGTGTAATTTTATGTATCAAAATACTATTTTGGAACATTATTGAGATGTGCTTTATTGATTTTTTAAGATTACATTGTTCTTTTATTGATCACCAAGAGTTATATTATTTGTAAACAAATTAAGTGATGCGATACATTTAATTGAGTTATCGACTATCGATACATTGTGTATTGTGATATTTTATTCAATGGTATTTTGTTCAACAGATTTCCTGTATGTGAAACTTTAAAGAAGAAATGGTTAGAAGTGATTGGTCAGGAAAATATAAATTCGAGACATAAAATGTGGCATGTTTGCTCTATGCACTTTGACGAATCCTGCTTCAACAAATCTCTTAATGTATGTAGATTACGTGATGGCTCAATACCTTCCCCTTCTCTTCTGGTAAGTGTTTTGGTGAAATGGACATTTAATTTTATATAAAAATTGGTTTTAATATAATAATATAGTTTTTGCCAACTTTCTTTGTAATTAACCTTGTAAGTTATTTGTTACTAAATTGGTCAATCTATTACTTACATATAAATAAAAGAGCGTCGGTGGCTCATTGAGGTGGTCACACAATATTAACCATAATAATAAAGTAATTGCAGTAAGGAACCTTAGACTTGGCACGTCTTTGTCTTGATTTCATTACTTTTTAGAGATAATCAAGCAGCTCCAACGAGACTTGGCTAGATTTTTTACAGAATGTTTTTGGTGGGATTTCACTTCTTTTTGTAGAAACTTGAAAGGAATATTGGACGACCCATTGGGTGTAATGGTTGAGACGTCGGCTACTACACCAAGGGTTCCGGGTTCGAACCCCGGACAGATATTTGTGTGCATGAACATGTCTGTTTGTATTGGTCTAGCGCGCTCGACTTGGCGGGGCACTACCGTGCCCCTCGATTTTTGACATCGGATGAAGCGCCCACCATGTTGAATATATATTGTTTAAAGGCGGTATGTCGATCTCTTATAGTTTGGCCAGCCAAAAAGAGCCTGGGCTCTTTTGTTATCTAAGCAGGTCACCAGGTACTCCAGATCTTCGATTATCCAAGTTTTTATAGTTATACCTTTATGTAGCTATTGAACCCTAACTCTGTACCAAATTTCAGCTCTCTGAGTTAATGGGAAGTACTAGTTCTATTTGATGATTTTGTTATCTAAGCAGGGTCACCAGGTACTCCAGTTCTTCGATTTTCCAAGTTTTCATAGTTTTCCTTTTATGTAGCCATTAAACCCTAACTCTGTACCGAATTTTAGCTCTCTGAGTTAATGGGAAGTACTAGTTTATTTTGATGATCATGAGTGAGTGAGTGAGTGTCTGTCGAAAATGCGAAACTTTGCTTGTGCTTAACGTTGGAACTAGATGAGCTACAGACTTGAAATTTTGGATTTAAAGTAAGTTATTATATCTTACTAGATGACGAAAATTTCAGCGCTCTGGTATTATCCAAAGGTTCTCAAATCGGGGCCTGAAAATGCGGCGAAATGGATCCTGTAAAGGATGGTACGGCAGTGGTTGGCTTCGCGCTCGACTTGGCGGGGGCACGCCCCAGATGTTTGTGTATTTTACCTTTTTGACATTTGACATTTTTCAATTTATTCTTTTAATTTAGATTGTATGTAATTTTTAAATTTGTGATCGATGTTGATTGAAAATAAATGTATTATTATTATTCTAGTATACATATTTTTTCTCAGCATCTTAGCTGGTCTTCCTTATTTACGGGTATAAACCAAGTAAATAAAGTTATGTTGTTTGAAGAGTTGTGTGATGTTATACTTCGTTTTCGTCAATCTGCATGAACTTCCTCACTATTCTACAGGTATTTAGGATGGCAGCTTTTTGCAAAAGAATATATAGATTTTTATTGAGATTTAATAATTTTAAACTATTGTGTATATGATTCGGAATTACCGGTAGTCGAGACAACTATTGGCACTACGTAAACTTTATCTTGCTTCCATATTCCTTGCTTCCATATTCTTATTATTATATTATTGGTTTCAGGATCATAGTGCTCGCATTGTTCAGAAACTACAATTGAAATAGAGAAAAACTAAGGAGGCGAAACAATAAAATTGCAAATTTAGCCAATATAACAGATTTGAAAAAATGTCAGTGTATATTTATTTAAGTACAAATAAAAAACATTAGAAAAGACTAAGCAAGCTATAATTATTTGTTTAAAAATTTTAAATGTATGTAAGGTACGGTTGTATCGATACAATGAAAACGTATGTCGGTAAAGCAGGTTACAACACTAGGGACGGCCGCCATTTTATGTGCCAGATTAAGAATAGGTATGCCACGCTAATTTTGTAGGTATGCCCGATCCATGTACTTGTAGATCAATGGTAGCGGACGAGGTGCCACATAACGGAATAGGTACTTATTATATGAAAGTTATGAAACGCACTACTGATGCACAATCACGAAGAAACGTCAGCCAAATAATGTCGAGCCGCACGACACATACGTTTGTTATTGTATATTTAGAACGTAAAATTATTCATTAAAAATTTAACCTTAACGCGTCATAGAAGAGTACAAAATCAAATGCACGACGTGATTATGAATGAAAAGTCTGCCCAACCGACGCGATTAGACTTGACGCAGACACTTGTTGAGTAAGATTGTGCTATTTACTTTATTATTTATCTATCACACAAGGGCGAAAATGTTATCTATTTGTCAACAGAATATTCCTTCAGCCGTTAGATACAGGTTAGGCGCCTTATGCTGTATCCATACAAGTATTTATTGGACATTGACTTCTATTCGTTAATAGATAAGGTGCATGCTAATTATCATTTGTATATGACGAGCTGATCTATGTTCATACTATTTGTTCATGTAAATTTACCTTTATTCGTATACCTTACGTACTAGCTCGCAAGATACCTTGTAGTGTTCATGTTTATTAAAATTTTATCAATCTTTATTGGAAATTGACCTCTATTCCTTGAACAATACGGTGCATGCTAGTTATCATTGGAGTCTTCGTATATGAGCGCTCGTTTATGAACTGCCCTATACTAATCCCATACAATTGTGTTCTTGAAAATTTACCTTTTTTCTATTCCATTAAGGTGCTAGCACGCAAGTGACACTCCATAGAAATAATTTTTGGAGATTGACCTCTATTCTATGCAATGGCGGATCCAGGGGGAGGGTCATGGGGGTCATGACCCCCCCTCCCCTGAGCTATTTTCAAGTACTATAATAACGTACATTAACAAAATACCTTATAAGTTCTTAACTTGACTACTACTATGTGACCCCCTCCTGGCGCCAAACCTGGATCCGCCCTTGATTCTATGTAAAATAAGGTGCATGCTAGTTATCATGGGAGTCTTTGTATATGAGCACTGATTTATAAACTGCCTTATACCATCATGTTCTTGAACATTGACCTTTCTTTTCATACCATTAAGGTGCTAGCACGCAAATGACCCTCCATACAAATAATTATAGGAAATGGACCTCTATTCCTTCATCAATACGGTGCACACTAGTTATCATTGGAGTCCTTGTGGGCGAGCGCGTCGCTGTCCAGTTGCTTGAGTAGTCGAAACAGTGCAGCGGCCTCGCGAATCCTACTGAACTCTATGCAAAACGCCTCCACTTCTATGAAAATCTCCTGTGGGATACAAATATAATATAAATAAATTAATAAATATCCATTGACATTCACGCAGCACTAAGTTAAGTGAGAAGCCTGTAGTATGGGTACTAAACAACGGATAAACATACTCATATTTTTTGTAAATACATACATTTTATACAAAGAAAACACCCAGACCTTTACAAACAGACATGTTCATGCACACAAATATTTGCACTGCCGGGGATCGAATCCGGAACCATTGGTGTTGCAGCCGACCTCTCAACCGCAACATCAAATGGTTCGTTAGAATAAAGATCGCGAAACTTTACTTGCACATGGCTATATAAATTTACTCATCATCATCATCGGCCTATAACGGCCGCAATACAGACACTGGCCTTCCCGCACAGCAAATTATTGATGAAGCTGGCCCAATGTGGATGGTTGGGGGTTAACAACTACCATTCTAAATGGTCATCTCTTAGAAATTTTATTTACGATATCTGGCGCAAAATGGGGAGACTTATATTCAGCAGTGGACTGCGATAGGTGAAGAGAGAAGAAGATGTACGATTATCCGATCTCGCGAAAAGAAAAAACATCGTGAATAAACTGCGCACGCCTTGCGAGAGATTCAAAGATGTGCGTGAAGTCGTGCTCAATCGCGTACTGGCCCGCGTGGACGACTACCTTATACACCTTATACGAGTAGGCTCGTGCCCCTCGGTGGGACGTATAATGACCTGATGAGGATAATATTTACAGCCTAGTAGATAAATAGGTGTTTTTTTTTTTCGAAATGACTCNACAACAAAACAAAACAAAAATAAAATATAATAAAAACCAACTTTAAAAAACAAGGTGAGTAACCTTGTTTTTTAAAGTTGGTTTAATTTTAGTGTAATTTGAAAATAGGTATGTTTTTTATGTTTGTTCGCGGATATCTCTGTCGTTTATAAAACAATTTTTATGATAATTTTTTGTTAGAAAGAGGATACTTCAGAGGTGGTTGCATGATAAGGAAGTCAGGGTTGGATAAAAAAATCGACTCAGAGCAACTACTACTATATATTAGTATATTAATACTAGTGATGACTTTTAATATAAATCCCTCAAAATTTTAAAAGAAATATTTTTTAACAAAAACCTACCGACTTCAAACTAAGAAGGCAAAAATAAATGGTTAATTAAAATAAAATTTTGAATGGATGAAAATGAAATGAATATCGGCGTCTACCATACCTTTACTTTTTTTGTCGACAGTAACGAGGCAAACTGCCGTGTACAGCATAGAGCTAATAAGATTAACTAATTTAATGGTATCTGTAGCTTCCCGGCACAACGCCGCCGATGCTCCGCCGCCGCCGTACACGCCGCCCTCCGGCCCGTGGTACGCCGCGCCGCCGCCGGCGTATGCCCCCCCGCCGCAAGGGTTCTACGGCTGGGTGCCACCGTACACTGTACGTATTGCTGAACATTCACATTGAATTTGTAGACCATGGTGAAGTAAGATTAAGACTTTTGATTGAACGCTTTACTTCGAGACAGAAATAATAGGTTTTCAATTGCGTGAAGAGAGTTGAATGGGTTTATATTTTAATAGGGATGTTTGCTGATAGATCAATCGAGCTACTTTTTTGGATTTATTAAATTAACTTATTTACGTAAATTTTATATTGCATTAGAACACTACGACATTACGATGTTAGATTCTCAACTGACCCATCTGGTGCAAGTGGTTGAGATGTCGGTTCGATCCCCAGGCAGTACAAACACTTGTGTGCATGAACATGCCTGTTTGTAATGGTTTTCTATGTATAATATGTATGTATTTACAAAAAAATATATAAGTATGTTTATTCGTTGTTTAGTACCCATATTACAGGCTAATTGCTTAGTTTGGATCTAGATGGCGCTGTTTGAATGTCAGTGGATATTTATATTATATTTGTATTCGTGCCGAAGCACGGCTCTCCCACGCTCTACACACACACGTACTTTGTATTACAGGCATTCCCCGACCAGCCTCCGCCGAACTCCGTGTTCGTGTCTAACAACCCGCCGCCGTACCCGGGAGTCGGCGGCGCTTCTTATCCCGCTGGCCCAGGTTTCTCGGGGGCAGCCGGCTCGCCTACAGGTGCGGGCTACGGGCCGCCGCCCGGTTACCCCGGCAACCCGTCCGCCCCACCCGGATACCCGGGCGGTTTCGGTGCACCCGGACATCCGGGCGGGCCAGGCGTGCCACCAGGAGCCCCGGCTGGCATGTCGTCTAGTGGTGAGATAACATTCCAAATTCAAAAGTAATGCAATTCTGAAGTGAATTCATTGATCAGCAAAAATTCGAAAGGTTAAATTTCTGAAATTCTAAATTGAAATAAAAAACGATATCTGATTAATAACAAACATTAATGTTATTTTTATGTTATTGTTTAATGATTAAAGAGAATGCCGTGGCTCCTGACTCTTGAGTGAGTAAAGTTGATAAGAGATAGCAGTGCCTTGTGTATTTGCTTTATATGCCATTTAAATGTGCAAATATTGATTTGCGCTTAATTACGCAGTACTTTGTAGTTGAATCACTAGAAAATACTATTAAACTTATTTTCAGTATTTTATTAAAAAATATCGTAACGTAATAATGTTATTAATTATATATAATTTCTATGTAGCAATTAGTGCATTATCATTGTTATTTGGTATCTTTTAGTCGATTAGTTCAGTAGTTGTATTAAAATTTGCAGATGCTAAAGCTGCAGAGGCAGCACAGAGTGCGTACTACGACCCTAACAGGCCGCAGACTGCCTATGTGCCACCGCCATACAATGTAAGTACTTAATCACTAGTATGTGTTCACTTCAGTATATTACATTATTCCCTTAAACACTCAATGTATTCTCAGACGTATCTAAAACATTTGTAGTAAATTTTATGTATTGTTTGTTTTACATATGAAGTTAAAAAATAATTCCAACGAAGCCCTAGAATCCTAGCTTTGTTAATTTTCAATTTTGTAAATTGATTATACTTTATTACCTTGTATATAAATAAACAACCAAAATACCTTTAGGAATAAAGTAAAAATCTTCAGTTTTGTTTTTTATAAGAACTAATATATAATCTGGATTCACTATCCAGTTATTTGTTATTATTGCATTATTTTATAGTGACAGTGAGTGTGAAATAGTTCCGATGGCTTCCACCTGTCAATTTAAAACTAAATTATATAAGGATGATGAGAAAGGGACGTAATGAGTGTGAGAGTCTGCCCTTGCCTGATTTATAGGTAATGATTCGCTAATATGAGAGTCCATTTTTAACGCCAATGACACCTAAAGGCGCCAGAAACAATAGTTTTTCTATTGTGTCTGTATCCCTGGCGTTCAAAGGATTAGAAGTTTTGTTTTGTCTAATTATTGTTCAATTGGTTCTAGGATCATCTCCCGACTTATCAGGAATCCACGTCAAAGAAAGAAAATTAATGCATTGTCCACACTACCACATGTCGCCGCTGGTTAATGAGATATCAGAGATCACATTTCGCGATGATATATCGAATGTCTGAGCGTGCAAAATATTTTATATGAAATAACTGTATATTCACAGTTCTATATTAAACATTCCCACATTTGGCTTCTTGTGTTATTGAATTACTGAAAATTAAGTATTAAGCAAGGAAAGCTTTCTTATTTTACGTTTATGTAAATTTAAATAAAGAATTGCAATGTGTAAATAAATTATTTAAATTGAATCAAATCCCGAAGTGTTGTATTAAATACTACAGGATTTCGTTTTGTATAGATATTACTTGTTATATTTTTAATTGATATGATGATCGAATCGTCTATGATCGAAGTTAGTATGTTATTATTGTAAATGATATATTGCAAATACCTACTGTCAGCAACTTGTAATAAACTGTACGGTAAAATTATTTATTACAGATACGTTAAAATTGTTTAGAATTAGAATAGCGCTTTATAACTTATTCAACTTTGTATTCTTGATGTAGTTAAACTACTGTTTATTAGATTTAAAGCTAACTTGATGGCTTTATAATTACAGTTTTGTACTTAATAAGGCATTACCCTCGAAGAGTGTACAAAATTGTAAATGTAGCAAATTTTTATTTTGAATTGTTCCAAAGAAATTAATTGACACCAGTTAAAGTCTAATTATATTTTATTATATATTTAAATAATAAAGCTTATGTGGACATAGTAATATGTTTTAAAATTCTACAGCTACCTATAAATTGTATTATTACATTATTTGTAACAAATTATAATGGCTTTAATAAATGATTGATTGAAAACCGTCTTTTAATCGTAAGTGGGTAGAGCCAAGTCGTCATCTCTTTTCAACCTGTGCAGTTCACTGCCAGACATAGGTCTCAAATCAAATCAAAATTTCTTGATTGTAAATCACAAGTCAAAAGAGACGGTTACATTAAAAAAAAATATAAGAAACACTGTCTGTCACTCGGTCTCCACTCCAGCACTCGTCTGCTCCAACGGACATCGGTTCTGCGACATGCGTGTCATATTTAAGTACTGTTCAATTGTCAAAACATCCAAGTTGACGACGACGACGAAAGCAAAGTCGTTTCGCAATCCAGTCTCAAAATCAATGCACTTCGAGCACTCTGCCCGTGAGCATGGACCACTTTCTTGAAGTGGAATCTAGAGGTCAAGCATAGAACTGCTCTGCCATCCCATTCCGGCAACGTTTTACACTTAAGCCGCTAAGGGATCTATGTTGACATCTTTAAGACAGGTTGCTGGACTGGGAGGTCATCTGCATTGACGTAGAAAAAGGCTGGTATAGGTATATAGTAAAATGAGGATTGTAGGTTGTTGGTAGATATTACGAGTGGTTGCTGCCCTGGGATAAGGATGAGCTTCAGCATGGGCCGAGGGGAGGGAAAGGAACCTACGCTGGGCAGGCGGGTTGGTGACCGCAGTGTGAACCAGGACGCAGGATGGCGCTGCTGCCCACCATCCGGTATAAGATCCCTTAGTCGGCTTTTACGACACCTTGGGGTGGAGTAGGGGTGGGGACATATGTATTCTATTTTGTCTATCAGTTGTTAATTTCCTTCAATCCGCTCTGTCATGGTCAGGCGTATCACTTACCTACCATCAGGTGAGCGTCCTGACCGTCTTGATCATTAAGAGAATTAGACAAGGATTGCAATATATAACAATGTGAAAATATCGGCGAATGTAGGTGAATCGTTTGCTGTATAATTCTTTGATAAACCTTGTATAGTACAATTATATAGTACGATTATAGAGCGTCGTGGCTCAGTGTGTGGACTGTCGCCTTCCTACCGGGAGGGCTGAGGTTCGAATCCCGACACGTACCAATGTATTTCGAATTTTCGAAAAATATATGTACGTTATCCGACGCTCTTACGTGAAGGAAAACATCGTGAGGAAACCTTCATGCACGCCTGCGAAGATTCGAAGGTTTGTGTGAAGTCGTCCAATCCGCACTGGCCCGCGTGGACGACTAAGGCCTAATCACCTATACAGGTAGGCTCGTGCCCTCGGTGGGGACGTTTAATGAGCTGATGATGATGATAGTACAATTCACGTAGATGACCACTACGCTGAAGTATTTTTTGGTCCCTTTGGAGGTTCGGTAGTGGCGGTGGCAGAAATTCTTGTATTTTGTTTACGCTCATAGTATTTTATAATTTTACATATTTCTGCTGTTTCAGTATCATTAAAAGATTCATCATCGTGCGCCGAATGCCGCCATTTGTAGTCATTTTTTGTGAATCGTACTTTAGTAACTTTTAATATTGGCTTCTTAAAATTTGTTTTTTTAATTAAACTGTCCATACAGAAGGAAAAGGGTAAGAAAAAGAATTTTATCACCAGATGTCAGATATTGAAAAATAGAAGATCAAAAATGTAAATCATGTGTGTCGTGTACTAAATAATAGAAAATAAAATTAGCAAACTACTTAAAATGAACCAAATGAAAAAATATTAAGTACTTACCATTTGCAATTTGTTCTCAAATAGTATGGGTACGTAAGCAATATAGAATTCTATACTGTAGATACTGCTGTTGACAGCTTTGTACAAAAGGGCCTGAAGTAATTGTTTTCATGGTATATTTACCAACACTAATCTTAAGAAGCCAGACTAAATATTAACTGCCATTCATTGCAAGCCGTCAGATAGGCACTTGTGTGTTCAAAGCAAAGACCTATTAAATGTAGGTACCTGTGCGCCGCGTTTACTGCGTAGGTACCTACATGTTAATCCAAGATCGCGGAGTAGACAAGAAATTTGTAGTTTTAGAAAATGACAATTGTCGAATATATGAGTATTAATGCTCTTCTAGGATCTCGAAGAAGAAATAGTCAAATTGCTAAGTTAGGTAGGTACTTACTCGAAGCATTCTTCACGCTACCCAATATAGGTTGTCATCGGTACAAAAGTTCAAGCGCATTGTTTTATATCTCTATACATAAACTTTTAGCCGTTTTGATTATTATTAAGATAAATTATATACTAATAATAAACCAACCAGGCGTTGAACTTTTTTACAAAGTTGTGGGCGCAGTAAAATGATGACTTCAATAGTCATACTTTTCAAAGAAATTAACTTTGTGAGTGTTTTCTTTTAACTATAGTGTAAAGTCTAAGATTAGAAGCTGGAGAAGGATCTGGGTATACTACCAGAAGTACCTATCAATATAACATGAATAAGTATTGTGAGTATTCCACACCTAAATCTGGATGCTAACTAAACATTATACAACACATTTTTTTAAGCAAGTATCATTGTGTCTCATGTGTTAATCGCGTTATTAAGTTTTCGTATTCTGAGCAGTGTTTAATACCTACTTACGATTGAATTTAGGTAAGTTTTTCATTGAGTGGCAGTTTAATATTTTGTTAATTGCTGGCTTCAAGTTTTAAACAGCATAATATTAAATCAACTTTTCAGATTAATATCTCCTATTCCAATGGCTCCTTCTATACATCCGCGTGCACTCCCTCTGCATCCTGCACACCCGTACGCTGTCACCCAACGCCACCTCCTTGCAAGAACCCAGAACAATGTCTGAAAAAAACAATTTCCAAAGGAGTAAGACCCTGTCAAAGCGCCGTGTCTATTATGGCGACACGATCTAAGGTGACGTGTGGAAGCTGTGGCAAGTTTCAAAGCTCGAAAAATCCAAGAAACGTAACTGTCATTCGAAAATTCCTAAAGCGGAAATCCAAAGAAAGCAAGATGAGAAAAAAAGATAGGCTACAAGGGAGCCATAGCTATCTAAATTATACAAGACGTCAAGGGACAAAAAGGAAGATCGGATTGCTGTGCAGGGCACGGGCATCGAGGCCGGCTTAAAAAATCGAAATGTGTTATACTATAAACTTGCGGTTAAATATCTATTTGTATTTTGTATGTTACCTTGCGTACAATACATTGATTTTTTTAATTATAAGCCTACACTTTCCCGGATCCGATATTTACCTACCTACATCATAAATAAGAATTGTAAAGTTATGAAATAAAAGGTAATAAAACCAAATCATTCTTTATAATTTGAATACATTATGAGTACCTATGCCAACATTCTTTGAAATAGATAAGTCAGTAACGTTAATGCAACATGAAATTGTTTTTCTCATTTAATTGCTATACTGTATTCTCAAAGCTGAATCAGCTACCTTTATTTTTTTAAACTGAGGAGCTGCGGAGATGTAGGTTTCGTGTAAAAGTTGGAAGATGTATGTTATATGAAATTTCCTGATTAATATCTCCTATTCTAATGGTTCATTCTATACACCCGCCGTAACCCCAAGAAGACACAAGTATGCGCGTGCACCGCTAAAAACTGCCTGCTTGGTAGCCTTACATATGTTTGGGGAGAGAAGCGGCCCGACACACGCCGGTTACGCGAATAGGGACTGAGTGAACCTACAGGGACTCGCGACGATGCCCCTTAGTCCGCCTAAGTATCTCCTCATTAATTAATCCATTGATTAGTAGTTACAGGCTAAATACTTAGTTTGAGGGGGTGTTTCGTCAGTTGAATCCGGCCCCTGAATACTCCGCGGTGTCAACCGGACAAGGACTCTTTTTGAATTAGCTGATAGACACCGCCACTGTTGGTTAATAATATGAACGGTGTCAAGTGGGAATAATGTTCGTCAATCTCATGAATTGGCACCGAAAATCTTATTTTGTATAGTTGAGTAAACAAGTACGTTGTAGATTTGAAGTAAGGTTAAGTAGGCGTTCACCATATAACTTGCTATCCTTTAGTGAGTAGCGTATAACTTAACCTCCAAAGACGAACCATCTGGTGTAATGGTTGAGACGTCGGCTATTACACTGAGATTTCCGGGTTCGATCCCCGATCAGTACAAACATTTATGTGCATGAACATGTCTGTGTGTTTTCTATGTATAATATGTATTTACAAAAAAAATATATATAAGTATGTTTATTCGTTGTTTAGTATTCATATTACAGGATAATGGTTAGTTTGGGGCTAGATGGCGCTATGTGAATGTCTGTGGATATTTATTATTTATAAATTTGATACTCTTTGCGAGCTTTTACAGAGTTCCTAATTATACTATATTAATATTTGTTCGTACAGTACGAGCTTACCTGCAAATATACCTAAACCTTTTTTTTGTACGTGGGTAGAAAATATTATTATAATTTAGATTGAGCTTTATTTCAATTATAGAAGATTGTATTATCGGATAACAGACAAAAAATAAACTCTGACTGTAAGACACCCTTTGCGCCATCGATTTCCTCACAGAGCACGTGCAGAGCGCCGTTAAGGACTGCTCTGGAGCCGACATTAAGACAGTACGCGACCGAGCTGCCTTCGCTCTCGGCCGATTGCACAATCTCTTGCATGCTCGTATAGAATGTCCCTTATAAATAGGGTGAGAATTTATACGGCGTGCATTAGGCCAATCAGGACTTAATCTAGTGTAGTATTAGCACATCGAAGTCCCTGACAAATCCATAGGTTACATACAGGTTATACTGAATAGGTTCATGCGCAAGGCCAAGGGCGCTCCGTGGTTTTTGCACAGTGAAAATCTTCATAAAGGCTTAGGGACGACACTTCCGAACATAGTATCAAACCTTAGCAAACAACCGTGCCAATCCCACAAACGTAGACATCCCCGGGACGTACTCGACGATCCAGACGATCCGATCACTGTCAGCATCGCTGCGGACAACGGGCCTTCGTCGCGAGTTACGAGTCTAGGTTCGTCTATTCGCTGTACCGACACGTACCCGGTCGCTTTTCTCCCCAAATATATACCTATACTAGGTTACCCAGCCCCTCCTGCAACGCTCTGAGGTTCGCGTCCCACTCTGGGACACGCTTAAGCTTATTGCATACATATTTAGGCTGAAAGCCACACGCTCAATGATTGTCCAGTGGAGTTGTAAAGGCCACCTGCGGCTAACAGCGATAAATCATTAAAAAAAATGGCGCTGCTGGAATGTCAGTGGACATTTATTTATATTTATTTATTTATGTCTAGTAATTTTACTAGCTACCAATTACAAAACAGAAATGCAAAACACTTCTATTTTACGATACGATTTGTGGCACTGCGGTGGTACCTACTTACCTTATTAGTGAACAAAAGGAAAATAGCACAGAATTGCCTTGTAGCTTACCTTTGTACAAATTCTTAACATGTGGGGCGCACATTTAATATCTTGCTAAATGTAGAACTACATTTTTTTATTCCTACACAAATACACAAGGCATTAATTTCGGATTTTTATTATCGTTAGTTATGATTCACAACTCTTGAATTTATTTCAGCCGTGTATTCTACGAAAAGTATAAAGCCTTGTGTGTCTGCACCTACTTGCAGCGTACATAGGCATAGGCCACGACCGGCGCCATGCCCTCAGCCAGATAAATGCTATCAAAGATGCATTAAGCAGAAGAGAAAATGTCCTAGCGCTTTGGATACGGTATCTCGTGCTGGTTCGAAATGTGATTGCGCGAGAATACAATCTAAAGATTCTAGAATAACAAAAAGACGAGGATTTAAAACGCATAAGAAATTCCTCAAAAAGGCTTATGATAAAAATTCTACGATATCAAGATGGAAAAGACGATCATCTGGAAAATGCTGCGTTATTCTATAACACACGTGCAAGTAAAACGCGACTGAAATAGATTTTTATTTTGCACAATAAATAATCCAATCCTTACTTTTCATGTTTTTTTGTCTTACGTGTTTTCGATTGTTTTATGGATCATTGCACGGGCAGTTGAATAGGAAGTGCGTATAATCAAAAACTATATAGGGATACCTACGTATAATCATAAGAGGTTTACTCCTTATTTAACAATAAACTAATAGTCAGAGAGCCGGCCGTATAAAAGTCCTATGGATCAGATATATGAATATTTTTGAATATAGTCTGGGAAACCATAGAACTAAAGGTTGACACCCCTGAAATTGAAAACGGTCGGCTCTCCGACTATGATTCGACCACAATATAAGGACGTACCTTTGATTGCGGTCGACTCACGTTCGTGAATGAATTGAGCTTGTCGAACTTTAAAAACTCATTTGTACCCATCGAATACTTTATTTTCCCGTTATTTTTCTATGTATCTTATGAGTAATGTCTGGAATTACAACCGGAAGTAAAGTCACAATTTAGTATGTGGGCAACATCAGGCATTTTCAGGGGGGGGGGGGGGGGGTCAAATAATTGTCTACATTTTTCACACCATTTCGTTGTACAGGGAGCCATGTTTCGCATCTTTCGTATGTTATTTTGTAATAAACACGAGAGATGTAGACGGGTCACAGATTTGGTCGATACTTAGAGAGATTATGCGATCGGTGTATTGAGTAAGACGTATAAGTCTAACGTGTTGTCTGAAAGTATTTGCATTAGGAGTCTAGTAGGCTGTAGTGCCGTTGGGTTATACCAAGTACAGATTGAAATGTTTTAATAAGATCAATAATTGCGAAGTGATTCAAAGTATTTTTTAAACATGACAAATTTAAAATTAAGAGACATCTTAAATTAAATTTGTGTATTTTAGCAATAATATGAATCAAATCTTTAAAATCAAAATTTTCTGTTTTGCCTGTATTATTGAACTTAGGTACTTAAAAATTTATAATGTTGTTACGATTTTTGAGAATATTATTACATGACGAATCTATAAGGGTTCCGTTTTTGCCATTTGGCTACTGAACCCTAATGAATGAGGACACAATATAGAGACAAGTTGTTTGCCTCTATAAATTATACACGTAATTATATGATTAATTGCTTAGTACCTAATATGAATTGACTTCCTATTTCGTTATCACGGAACAATTTGAGAATTTTCATTCATTGGATTTTTAAATCACAATTTTCCCCAATCTAGGAAGTTTTACATTAAGGTCTGGCGACTTTTTTATTTCATATACGGTATCACTGATCGTGCCATAGAGATTCTTGTTAGGGATGCAACATCGTTCATAAATAACATCGATATTACAACATCGATGTGTCTGAAAATGTAACATCGATGTTTATGAACGATATATCGAAATTGTTTTTGATATTTTACACTGGAAATGTTTTTTCGATCGCTCTTTGGAATGGTGAAAAAAGAATGCCGAATAAGTCATACTTTTTGGAAAAAGAACAATAATATCGAAAAATAAGGTAATGTTATCACAAATTTTTAACTTGAATCGGTGATTTTTTTAAAAGAAAAGTGATATAAAAATAGCTCATTATTGAATTTGAATAAGAAAACAACTTGTAATAAACAGGATCTATATACTGACAGGAGTACTTATGTCCCGGCGCGAGAAATTGCAACCATATTGTAATATACTCTATGGTTCCAAGAGTAAAATTAATGACTTCCATATCAGTTTTGTGTTTATTTTTTTTTTGGAATATTTTAGTACATTTAAGTTAATATTAAAAAAAAAACAATATTTTGATATAATATTTGTTTCAGTGCTCATTACCGGCGACGATATAAATCGATAGTTGGTCCCGATACCTAAATACTATTTTGAAAATAAATGAATATTTTATAAAGAAACACCCAGACGAATATAAAAAGGGATGTTTATGCACACGTTTGTTCTGCCCAGCGATTGAACTTGATATTATTAGACGCGACGTCTCAACCACCAAATGGATCGCTAATACTGATATTCACTGATATGTATTTTAATGAACTCAAATTAGAAGTCACTCACATTGAATTGAAATTAATAATATTATATTTTGTATGTTATTATAAAAAAGACAATAAGTTCTCATAATACACCCGCTGCGCAGGCTAAGAAGTGAAATACATAGCAGACGTAAATACTAATGAGTAAAATTAAATTAAAATCAGATAAACAAAGAAAATCTCATTTATTATGAAAGGAATAAAAAAACCTTATAGGCACCTAATTGATTCCCATTAAGGAAATCACAGAAAAATATTTTTTTTCATTGGGTTCCGATTGATTTCTCCAGTCAGCATGCGCAGATGATAGTTATGTTCAAAGAGATGGCGCTGCAATCATTGTTCATAAGATTTAGTTCAAAAAAATATTGTTCTGTTCATGAAGAACGATGTTATATCGATGTTAACAATTTCAACATCGATGTTACAATATCAATGTTTATGAACGATATTTCGATATTTTTAAAAATCGATATATCATTTGCACTTTGCATCCCTAAACTTGTAACACAAGCAAGAAAGAATAGTTAAAGCATTCGGACACCAAAAAAAAAAAGTTAATCTTATTTTATTCATGAATGAAGTCTTGTATTTAGATGTCATTTAATATATCCGATGATAGAAGAAAATAGCTTATTTCCGCTATCCTAATTAAATTTTAGCTTTCACTTGACTGGTGCTAGCTTCTTCGTCCCGGGAACGTATTGACGTTACCTAGCAGTAACTAAAATTAGTTTTTAAATACTGTTGTGTACACTGTTCATGGGCGTATTATAATTTTATTGAACTTTTATAGTATTGGATACAGTGAAATGATATTGTGATACATTGCTATGAGATCATATTGTCATTGATGTGGCAAACCGGATCGCAGCAAGCTGGAGAAAACGTGACGCTAATTTAAGGTCAGTATCAAATTCTAGTATATCTTACCTACTTTTGCGGGCAGGAGAGCATAACGTATAATCATAAGGGTTTTAATTGTTTAGCGTTTATTTTAGTTTTAGTGGATATATTAATTGCAAAATGAGAATTCTAAATTGATTTTTTATCATTTGTTTGTCAACTACCTATATTAAAAATCTGATACATTATTAAAATTAAGTGGGTAGGAATAAATTTAATAACTTTTTTAGGGTGATACTTCTAATTCAAGCATCTTAATTACATTGAGCTGATTGTTTACTCATATTTATCTTACCTTATCTAAATAGTAATAAGGTTACTTAACTATAATTGAATAGAAACTAACTTGCATTGTGGTTACAACTACATCCATGTAATGACAACTTCTTAAAGAAGATCCTAGATTCTCATATTAAATCGAGAGTTGAACTGCTGTGGCATTTTTGACACATTTGGTCAACCAAATTTGGAATCCTATCCAAATAATGAAATGGAAACTATGATACAATAGTCAATAAATATTTGTAATTTAAACATGCCAAAAAAACCTATTATATAAATCTGTACAACCCATACTTTATGTCAAAATTATTTGTATCAATTACAATAATACTATCTACTATAGTGTGTTTTTTTACCCATGGAGTAAATTGACATTTCTAGTGTTGCACAGTTCTGTTTTTAGTAGTGATGAACTGCAATCGGTAAATTAGAGATTACGATTTTATTTTATAATGTGTATAACTTCCTGATTTATAAATGATTTCCAAATCTTTCCTATGAAATTTAGGTTGATATGTGATTAAAAAAATTGGGTGACCAGTATGGACAACTCACGTTGCGAATCTCGTGTGGAACTAAGGTCTTTAGTTTTTGGTGCAAGAATTTCTCAAATCGGACCAGTAGTTCCTGAGATTGTGCGTTTAAACAAACAAACAAGACAAAAATCTTCAGCTTTTATAAGATAGATAATTTTGATATAATATATTATTATATATATAAAACAACATAACATTTAATAGAATAAGAAAATAATATATTCAATATTAGACTTTCGCCCGCGGTTTTACCCGCCTGGGTTTGGTTATATCGCTCAATGTATAATCCCACAGGAACATCGGAATAAAAAGAAGCCCATGTCCTTTCTCAGGCTCTAGACAATCTCTATACTAAATTTTATCAAAATTGGTTCAGTAGATTAGGCGTAAAATATTTGCCTTTATAAAATTAAGAAGTATGGATTACTATGTAAGTAAGTATATTAAATAAACCTTTGTTGTAACTGATTAAATATTTCGTCGCTAATAAAAAAAATTCAGGCATTTTCTAGAATGATTCATCTGGAATAGTCCAATAATTAAACATACGTATAAAATATAACATTCAATTACTGAATTTTATTTGTTACTATTAACTTGGCTTCGAAAATATCGCCATGCCTACAGTCTCCAGTAATAAAAACCGAATTTATCGATTGATTGGCCGGTCTTGCTTGTAGCTCTATTAAACTTAAGCTGGTATCATTAATTTAGAGTTTGACATTAGCAACTGTTAATTTACTCTATGAGTACAAAAAACACTACATCAGAATTTACTAGTCAAGTTAGATTGGCTCAGTGAAATTATCTGAAACCTTTCATGTCACAATTGGAAAGACTATGTCTAGACATTCTAGACAGTGGTCTGTGAAAAAAACAATCTTTCCTTATTTTAATTTATTTGTATTGCATTATATCTATCTTACATTATCAAATGATGATAAGTCACAAATTAAGCTAATAAAAATTTATAATATGTCTAAAATTATAAAATTCTTCGTCAAAAAATATGTCCAATGAAAAAGATATAATGTTGTAATAATAAAAATCAGTTGATTAAAATAAAAACATGTCTAAAATCTCAAAAAAGACTAAACTAATATGCAATAAAACCAAAAATACAAATACACAGACCAACATTTCTTATAGGTATCTATTTATAACACACATTTCACTATCATCTGCATAGCCAACATACCTACTTATTCCAGGTATTGTTGGCTATGCAGATGATAGTAATGTCTCAGAGAGATACTTTTCAAGTGCAAAGGCTTGCGGTAGTGAGGTTCAAACCTTGAGGATGGCAATGGTAACGCGCATCCATCTTAGAGCACGTCTCTTCCCATAGGATAGTCTGTGCTCAAGAGTAAGCCCATCAGATTTAAAAAAAAAAATTTAAATAATATTAAGTTAAATTATTGTTTTTATCATAAACATGTTCATGGACAGTAAATCAACTCATCCCGAAACACAAAGTGCACTAACACATGTAATTTAACGGACGTATCTGGCTCTGCGGTGGTACCTACAGGTATATAGTGGTATTTCAGGTTTTATTTAAGATACCAGTATCACCAGCCTATAACCGCCTACTGGATACGCCTTCCCGCACAGCATAGCTATTTGTTGATTGGAACACTGCATCTGTCATAGTCAGGCATATTACTTACCATGAAGTGTGCAAACTGACCGTCCTGTTCACTTAATGTCATAAATACTACATCCTCACCTAACTACGCTTGATCTCCACTCAAGAACTCGGCATGTACCTAGGTTCATGCGAGTAGTGCATGACTAGTCATCTAAAAGTAATATTCTATGTTCTATGTTACGGGATTCGGTTTCCGCACTTAGTCCGTGAAGTGGACAATTGTCGTGGCCATGGCGGTCTGGTCATTCCAGCCAGCCCACCTCCCTCCAAAAGCAGATAAGTCTTCCCGGTCTCCTCAGGCATCTGCGACTGTTACCGGTGAGCCGATAGTCCTTCCTGCGGATCTGGCTACGCCTGTGCACCTAAGAAGCACATGCGCGTTTCCTCTCCTCCATGCACGCTCTGCACAGAGGACTGTCTGTGATACCTATTGTGTAAAAGTGTTTGTTTAGTGCGCAGTGTCCAGTGATGATCCCCGTCACCAGTCTGAGGCTATTTCTGTCCATCCGTAGAAGACGTCTAGACAGTTTCCTATCCAGGGATGGCATGGCCTCCCTGGATTGCCTGCACCCTGGTGTCGAGTTCCACCACTCCGCTGCTAGTGTATGTGTGTGTTTCTTAGCCAGTTCTTAATCTGATTAAATGGGATTGGTATTATTGGTTCCGGTCCGATGGCTTTGGAATTTGAGCCTCGTCTCGCCAGCTCGTCCGCTGCATCGTTACCGCGTGATCCACTGTGTCCTTTAATCCACTGTAGTGTCACCTTATTCCTGTTTCTCACCGAAATGCGTTCTAGGGCATTATGGCATTCTATTCAATTTGGAAGTAAGAAGACTTTTCTTTAGTGATTGGAGTACGGAGGCTGTCGGAGAGTATCCGTATGTACGAATCTGTGACTCCTCTGGTCTCTACTTGTGCTAGTAATATACCTACACATTCCGCCTGATATACATTGCTGTGCATACCAAGGGGTCTGGTTATCTTTATATTGAGTTCATCGGAGAATACTCCGACACCTGTCCTTGTTTGTTTTTGATCCATCCGTGTAAACTCTTAGTTCGTTTATACCCGAGTGGTCATGTCCTTCTGGTATAAGTTCTATGTTGTAGTGCTTTTGAAAGCAGTGTGTTTTTAGGATTCTGTCGCACGTTGCCGCCATCATTGGCTGTATTTTGATGGCATCCTCCCTTATATGGGTGTGTTTAATTCTGGCATCCTTTCTTAGGACACCCGATAGTTCCAGTCTGAATATTGCTAGTGTAGCTTCCTCCCTTACTACAATGTGCAGGGGTGGTAGTCCCAGCATTGCCTGAAGGCAGCAGTAGGTGTTTTCATGCTGCTGGTAATTTCTACGCAAGCATATCTTTGTAGCTTTTCTAGTTCTTTCTGGGCTGTATTCAAGTTTGTCCTCGGCCACCACACTATAGAGCCATACGTGATGACCGGACGAATAACTGTGGTATACAGCCAGTAGGTAAAGGTTTAGGACTTATTCCCCAATTTCTGCCTAGCAGTCTTTTGCATTGCCATAGCGCAATGCTAGCCTTCGTCATGATGTACTCTGTGTGTTTAGCCCAGTTGACTTGTTTGTTAGTCTAGTAGATCCCAGATTAGGTATTTGGCTTCTGTGATAGTTTCAGAGTTGACCCAAAATTGCGGTAGTTGCATGGGTGTTAGTTTCCTTTTCTTTGTAAATAGCACCAGCTCTGTTTTTGAAGGGTTCACGGTTAGTTTGCATTCTTTGCACCATTCTACTATTTTTAGTGCTTGACGCATAAGATTGCGGAGTGTGTTTTCGTGTGTGCCGTTTATTATTATTGTTAAATCGTCTGCGTGCCGACAGTAAAGTAGCCTT